>VZSC01010121.1:605164-627989 GCA_013398225.1 Steatornis caripensis | reverse complement strand
ACCCTAGGATGCCATTGGCCTTCCTGGCCGCAAGGGCACACTGCTGGCTCATGGTGAGCCTGTTGTCCACCAGCACTCCCAGGTCCTTCTCCGCAGAGCTGCTCTCCAGCAAGTCAACCCCCAGCCTGTACTGGCACATGGGGTTGTTCCTCCCCAGGTGCAAGACCCTACACTTGCCCTTGTTGAACTTCATGAGATTCCTCAGATGATTGCAGCATCGTTACCTGATGCCTGCTTCAGACACCACATTTTCAGTTTTGCAGGTGTATGTTCTGACTGGGAGCCTACGAAGTCAGTTTCCCTCTCTGTATAAAAACGAAACTCAGTTGACCGAAGTGGTGCACTTTCAGGAGACCAAAACCTCAGATGCACAGTGGAGACAGCATAAATCAGTAAGATTGCTGATCTGCATTAAATGACTGCATGCCCGTTAAGTATAAAACACTACACTTCCTTACAGCCCAAAGTGAGCATGCCATTTGATATGCAGTAAATTGGTCACGTATGAAAATAACCCCTAGCCTACAGGTTAGCACGTTCCCGCTGAGCCTCCTCCCTATGGGGTTCGAGCCTACACACCCTGCCACCTGATTTTAAGCCCCTTCACACCCTGAAATACTTCGGTGTTTTGCTGTAAGCCACGCTTCCCTGTGAAAGCCGTCTGAGCTTCAGAAGAAAGCAACACGTAACTCACGGAGCCCTACCGAAGCGCTTCGCGGCCATGCACCTTACAGACGCGCTGCCGCCCGCTCCGTGCCGCCCTGACGGCGGCGCTCCCCGCTGCGCGCCCCGCCCCAGCCTCCCCTCAGAGCCCGGCCGGGGGGTGAGAGCCGCGACCCCGCTGCCCGGGGACAGCACCTTCTGGCCGCGGCGTGAAGGGGCGAGGGCCCCGCGGCCGCTCCGTGCGTGACGGGGAGCCAGCGCGCCGGCGCCTGCCTCGGAAAGGTGCGAGGCAAGGTGTGAGCTGCGCGGCGGGGCGGAGGGAAGGAGGAGAGGAGAAANGCGGCCGCTCCGTGCGTGACGGGGAGCCAGCGCGCCGGCGCCTGCCTCGGAAAGGTGCGAGGCAGGGTGTGAGCTGCGCGACGGGGCGGAGGGAAGGAGAGGAGAAGGAGCATCTCCCGGGCAAATCCCAGGACCCCGCTCCCCAGCAGCAGCTCAGGCGCACCCTGACACCGGAGGGGCACGCCGGATCCCCGGGGCGCCCGCCCGCTGCGAGCACCGCCACCTCACGCACTTCGCGTAAGCCACGGCCCCGCGCAAAGGCGGGACGACAGCCGCCGGCCTGCCCCGGCGCCCAGGCCGTCGCGCATGCGCCTCCGCGGTACCTTGTCCCAGGTTCTGGACGGCCGGCGCCGCCGATCTCGGCGCGCATGCGGGATCGACCGCACGGGGAGCGGGTGGGTCTGAAGGGGACGGAGCGCCACGGCGGTGGGCTGGCCCGGGCACGGCGGGCGGCGGCTGGGGGTGTGGAACGGGTGAGGGGGGCGCGGCGGGCCGGCGGGCGGCAAGGGGCCCCAGGCCCGTCGAAGTGCTGCAGGCCCGGCGCGGTGGCCGTGCGGGGGTGCGCCTCAGCCACGACTGTTGCTGTTCCCCCCGCAGGGCTGGAGCAGGCAGCCGCCGGAGCGGCCATGGCCAGGCCAAGCATCATCCCCATGGGTGTCGGGGCGACCGCGCCCGAGGCCTTCATGGTGCTCTACCTGAGGGCGAGGGTGGTGGAAGAGCAAGCCAGTGCACTGGTGCGAGACCTGGAGGTGCTCGGCCTCAATGGGCAGAGGTAGGGAGAAAGCTGGGGTAAGCTTTTTTCCTTCTCAGAGAGCCCACGCTTTTGATTTTCCTCTTGTCTTGTTCCTCTTCGCACCCACTGACCATGCTTTTCTGTCCTCGCTGTGAGGGAGCTGGTACTGGCAGAGTCAGCAAGAATGGGCTACTGCGTCCTGGGGTCACAGGAAACATTCCTGCTCTGTGAAATGTGGTTTCTGATCCAACCGCATCCGTAATGCATATGTGCAGTGTTAAGTAGAGCGTATAGAGAGTAGGGTCAGTCTTTTCCGCTTTTCAGCCTTGATCTCCACTCGAAGACCTCAGAAACACCTGCTAGTTGCTCAGCCATTAGCCCTGTGCAGGCCAGAGTAGCATTTGTGGGAGAAAATACGCTGTGGAAAAACTGTGAAACACTGGTAAATCGAATGTGTCAGTTAGAGAGTGTTGTACAGACGCTGAAATTGAACATCTTCTGGCTGCAGACAGAAAAGGAACTGAATCCAAAGCATTCAGGTAGTAAAATTTTTTTTTACCGCTTCGTTCTTCATTGTCCCTCCATATGCTTTTTCTGTCAATGAAAGTTTTTTGCCTTTTCCTTATGGCAGCCCAGTTGGAGCAGCCCCTGAGCACAATCCGCAAAGAATATTTGCAAGAAATGAAGATTGTACAGCAAGAAGCAATGAAGTTGCATCAAAGCCTAAGTGATGAGAAAGAGGCTGAAGAAAAGGCAAAAAAAGAAGGTTCAGAGACTGAGTGCTGCTCTGGAGATGACAACTGCATCCAAGGTACAAAAGATTATGATCTTACTATAGTTTCAAGTATTACCAGATTTGTTTTTAAGTAGGTTCATTTCTGACATAATTAAACAGAAAGTATACTCAGCTCGAAAAAGGAATTTACGATACATTGTTGGAAGTAAGAGCAAACACTTTTTATAATGAGAATCTGTGCTTCCATCAATTAAAAAAATACATAGCAAATCAAGAATAAAAGTATTTGAGATTTGTCATTCTCTCATCTTCATGTCTTAAGTTCATCCTAGCTTTCATGCGTAGAGTTCTCAATAGCTTTTCTGTTTTTCCAGGAACTTATATTTTTTTCTGGTATTTCAGTCTTACACTTCTATTACTGTCTTACCTGAAGAGAACTTCAATGGAGTATGTCACTTAATCTCAGTAATTGTATTAAAGAATGCGTTGCTTCTTAGTGCTTGCACTCTTGTATTCAGTGCTTCAGAACAGAGAACATCAGACTGGAGATAGAAATCAGCTTCTAGGTGTTAGCGTGGCAGTTGCATTTTATAATACCTATTGCTTTTGCAATATTTATGAACATGAAAGGGTAAAAATATCTGTTCCTTTGATCTTTTGTAGATGGACGTAGTGATTGCAGCTGAGGAACTGAGGAACACAAAACAGAAAATTCACTGTAGGCTTCAAGAGGTAAGTACAAGAGCAAGGAGCTTAGTAGGAGGCTGAATTTGCCAAGTATTATTTAAAGATTTGAAGATGAAGATGATCCTTAAATAATATTCTGCGTGCAATTTTGGAATGCACACAACCTAAAGGAACTTGCCAGCCATGCTCATAACTAAATACCCAGACAGAACATATTTCATATATGATCTCGAAGTACTTAATTAGACATGTGTCAGAAAGTGTTTATTTTTTCTAGCTAACAGAACAGCTATCCTAGGAGATAAGCCTGCAGGAGTCATTGGAGCAATCCCAAGCCACTGTGATGTGTCATGTGCAGGACATGGAAACAACAGTAGAAGCAGAACGGAAACGGGTTTGAGAAACTTTCAGTCTCTTCTTTTGTATCTGTTTTCATTTTCTCATCTGGGAGGAAGAGCAAGAACTTGGATGTCATTCCTAGAAGCCAGTTAAAACACTTTATAACTACAACATTTTGTACAAATGTTGATCAGAAGAGATCATGTAGTCAAACTTCCTGCTCAAAGTAGGAGTATCGGAAACAATGGATTGGGGCAGTGATGGATTTCTCTAGCAGAGTTCAAGGACTGTGATTCCATGGCTGCTTGAGGTATTTTTTTATAGTGCTGCAGAAATGTTCCAGTTAAGATTTTTTTCCTAGCATCCAATCTGAACATTCCAAGCTTAAATTTGGGACCATTGCCCCTCCTTGAATCATTCAATGCAACTGAAAAGGGTTTGACTTCATAATCTCTGTAATTACCTCTCAGATTTGTGGGCCACAACTGGATCCTGCCTTAACTTCTTCTTCACCAGGCTAAACAAGCCTTTTTATAATTGAGGTACTGATAAACCATCTATTAGAAAAAGCAATTTCTGAAAAATACTCTGTTGACATCTTAAACCTTCTGGGAGTAAGAATGTTTTCTCCATTAATTGCCATGATAACAAAGGTAGATTTTTGTTTTCAGCTGTATTTGTATTATCTAGCTAATTTGGAGTGTGGGAATGGGCCATAGTTCGCAGTAGAAATGAACTGGCTTGCACTCAATTCAAGTAAACAAAACCAATCCCCCTCTCTGCATGTGTACACACACACCAGCCACATGCAGTCACTCAAACACTTCTGGAATCATAGCAACAATTTGATAAGGATAAAAGAAAGCAAATAGCAAAGTATCAGAACTAAGGTTGGGGTTTTTTTCAATTTTTTTATGATCATCAAGGTCACTTTGTTCCTGAAACATACAAAGTTCTGTTAGAAATTACTAGATTTTTTTCCTACATGCCTTTTATCATCTTTCTGTTCTTCTACAGCAGAAGTGGAAAAATTCTGGATACATTATTGAACTATATGAATTCTACATAATGTGAGAAGCAAAGGCTTAGTTTAATTCATCTGTCACTTTCTGATGGGTATAGTTGACCCTGTGGTATATTTATTAGTTAGTGTTAAAAAAAATCCTCACAAAATGGCATGAGACAGACTTAAGTGCCTTGAGTGTTGCGTTCACCTTCATCTTTTATAGCTTGATCTTTTTTAAATTGAGTTGCATGCTATAAAAGTCTTCTGCATAAGACTGAGGCAAGCAGAAAGAGACGAGAAGCTGATCAGGCTATATTTTTTCCAGTTAAATCAATTTTTCAGGCTCTGCAATTTGCTTAGGTTTTCCTGACTAAATACTGCATCTTAAAGAATAATCTGTGATATCACTGCAGGTACAGATGTTACAGCAGGACTGCCAAGAGTTGCTTAGAGATGTACAGCTAGCCCGAGTGAGGCTGCAAGAGGAGGAGGAAAGAACTGCGCAACTGGAGCAACAGTGCACACAACTGAAAGCTGAGCTGGGTATGACAGTGTGTTCTTGTCGTATCTTTTTAGCCCTTCTCTCACTGCTTCCACAGTGAGAGGAAACAGGCATTGATCTCCTCCAGACCTGTTACAGGTGTATCAGTCAACAGGTGTGGAGAGTGGCTTAACAGGTGATGAAATATTAAAGGCCTTTAGTCCGCATGTGATGTTTCTAAAGCCCCTTCTTAGAGGAAACTGACAGACAACAGTGGTAATCAGGGCAATGAATACACAGCAATAATATGAAAAGATTCCATCAGCATAAATTCTTTTCAGAGGAGACTTCATCTAGCAAGTAACCATTAGAGCATGATTCCTGAACTGGTGTGCAAGTAGAATGCCCATTGCTATTGAGTCTGCTATTTGCAGCTGATGAAAAAATTGTGCTCTGTTAAACATCAGTATAAGGATAAGCATCTTGGATAAGCCTCTAGTTGATCTCATTTAGATTCCCGGTCTATTGATGTGAAAGTAGCTGTTTATAAGGAAGCTAAGTGGCATTTAATGCACTTCCAGGGTAGGGGGAAGCTCCATATTGTCAAAATTAAAGGTGAATGTTCCTAACCTGAAGTCTGTTCCTTGTTCCCAAAAAACTCACAGTAACCATCAGAGTAACTGCTGATCAAGGCTTTTTCCCTTTGCTAATTGAAGGAACTTTTGAGTGATCCTTTGGTGATACCTTGGATGTCATAATATTTTGGCTAGATTTCCCTCTGTACCCTGCTCATGCTGAATAGTCTATTGTTGTCTTCCTTTTTTTCCGGTATGTTATACAGCACAGCAGAATAAGAGACTAGCTATTATAGGCTGGTTGATTCCAACAAAAATGCTTCTGCTTTTAGATCTGTATTGTTTTAAGCAGGGATCTAATTATTGTTCTTTGTCAGTGCAGAAAATCTTGTAAAGCTGGATATGGGCTGTGGGTTATGGTCAGGACAAATCAGTTGTTTACACACTAGACAGCTGAATAAGAGACTTAGGGTTATTTGATTTGCTTAAACAGTCAAGGAAGTGGTATGCATAGGAGACTGTCATGATGGCATGGTTAATTTTAAAATTAAATACATTACAATTAATTTATGGAATCAATTTTAGAAAGTAATTTTGCTGAAATATTGAAGTTGTCAAGAAAAGTGTTAAAGAACAACACATTTGTAGAAGTCTTACGTGTTTGTGGCATATTCAGTAACTTAGCTAAACTTAAACATTAAATCAAAATGTCACCTTTTAAAATTACTAAGCAGATAACAAAGCATGTCCTGACATTCTTTTCTATTTTTAGACTCCAGGAACTGTATCATTTCCCAACTTGGTGAAGAAGCAAAAGTAAGTTGTAAACAAGTATTGGTGAGGAAAATAGCTAAATAAGAATCCGAACGGCCTATATGGGGCCTTTCAAATATACCACACTTCAGAGGCAGAAGTTTTATGTGGACGAATGCCAAATGCAACTGAGGCTGCTAGCCATCTTATTTTATTGTTTTACGAGTTTGGGTTTGTCCTACTTGTTTTTTGAAAGATTAGCTTTTGTATTCTACTGACATATCAAAACAGTGCTATGAGCGCCTTCCTTGGGAAGCTAGAAATGTCCACGAAACATGGTTGTAGTAGCACGAGTGTTGCATACAAAGGAGACAAATAGATGGATTGGTGATACAGAAAAATTAGAACCTTGGTCAACTGGGTACTAAATGTGCGAAGAGGTATGCTTACTGCCTATGTAGGAACTGCATGTACTGTCTGAAGTAATCTCTGAAAAGAGTAAGTGTCAGTGAACATGAGGTAAAAGTTTAGCGTAGACGTGGAGTCTCACAGTGCTGGTGAGGGATTCCTTTCATTGTGAATTGTACCACTTCCGGCAGAGATATCTTTTAAGTTCAGAAGTATTGAGATTAATTATAGTGGAGACAAATAAGTTTGAGCTTGGAAGGATATGAAGTTACCCTCAACTTTTAAAGTTAAGTTACAGCAGGTGGCACTTTGGTTATTATTTCAAGGTATATTTTGGAAAGAGGCTTGTACTACAGGAGCTATGTCTGGTGCTTGCTAGAGCACATAGCCATGTGACAGTAGCTTAAAGGAAATAGGTAAGTATGAGACAAAGACTTGATATTTGTGAAGTGCCTGGCTAAATGACATTTAATTTTTTTCTCAGTGGACATTCTGTTTTATTGCCCCCTAGAATGCACAGCTGTCCTTTAGCAAACAGTGTAAAGAGAACCTGCAACTTCAGTCTGAAATGACCACCCTATGAGAAACAGCAGAGAAAGTACAGGTAATGAGAATAGCTACTCTTGGTTTTAAAATGGAAATAAAGTATAACAGAACAAGTGATTACAATGGGAAATGGTTATACATTTACTGGGAAGCTTCAAATGCAGGTAGCAAAGCTTAGTGCCGTCAGGTAATATGGGCTAATGAACAACTTCCAGTGAAGAAAATTCAGTCACTAGCCTAGATAACTGTTCAAGATTTCCCAGCCTTAAGGCTAGAAAATTTTCTTCCCAATACTTATTTTGAATCAGCTGTTTTGAAAGTGTCTTCTTTGTGGGGCAGGACGTGCAGAACTACTGCTGCTCCCTCTTCTATCTACCCTTAAGTAGTACATTTATATTCCTTTGCACCTTTAGATTCTACAGGAATGTGTTTCTATTAATGAATAAAATATGGAGTACCTGCTTGCATAAAACTTCCTCTGCCTTTTGGGTCAAAAAGTTGACCTCAGTACATTCTAAAAAAAAAATTTATTTTACTTTCCCTCTTTTTAGAACATATTTTAGAAAACATTTTTCTTTTTTTTTTCCCCTCCTCCCCAACAGATACTTGTTGGGGCTGGTAATGGGACTTGGATATGTATTTCACAGAAAAGTTCCATTTTTCTTTGTTATCTACAATAATCCAACTATGAAATTAGTAGGAGTCCTTTTTCAATTTTTGCCTTCTTTGCCTTAGAAACATAGCTTTTTTTCTGGACTTTGAAACTAATTAGTGATTGTGCTTGATTAGTAGTTTAAACTATGTTCTCTTTTTTACCCATTACTGTAAACTTTTAACACCTTGGAATAAGTCTACCATAAACTGGGACTACCTGAACACGTTTTTGTTGGACACTTTCTACCTAAGATAGATTTTTCCACATCTGCAAGAGATTTTTAAAAAGTTTCTGATAGCATACTATGCCAAACCCCACCCCCCCAACCCAAGCCTGAAAACATTTTTGTCATCCTCCTCCTTCCTCTACCTTAACTAGGTCCTCAATGACCTCTTAAGCCACCAATGCTCAGAGCTCAGCACCCCACTCCGGAGTGTTGCCATGGAGAATGCTAAACTCATTTCAGACCATCAGTCCATGCTTAAGGTATGCAGTCTACTATTACAGTCCAAAAAGGTTTTCTGCAGCTCAGACATTAGACAACAGGCTAATTCCTAATACTGATAACCTGTGGGAGTATAGAGAAATACTTTACATATAGCAATGCAAGTTCTATAAAGGTGGTGATGAGAAAGTGTTCGTGTCCTTCTTTGGCAAAGATTTATTTTCAGTACAGGAAAAAAAGTCATATGTTATGGGGAAAGAGTGTAAATACGATAGTACTATTTATAGAAACATACTGCAACAACCGCTGGGAAAGAGGAACGTAGAAATTAATGGGCATTGTAAGTACTATAAATGCAGAAGCTGAGTGGAAGTAATAAAGTTCGAGATTAACTGTAAAAGAAGGTAAGGCAAACTTAGCTTTGACACCCTATTCAAGAAGCAGGACACCACGATATGCAGAAATACAGGGATGATGCAGGAGCTTGATGACAGATTAACAGCTTTGTAAATTAATTACTCGTCCCTCATCATTCTGATGTTAGTGTTATTGTCTGGATAATTTTTTCCCTCTAGGCAGAACAAGAAAAGACTCGTAAGCTGCAAGAGCTGGATTCGTTTCTGAATGCTGCCCATGCCAACGTTCTTGGAGAGCTGCAGAGTGTGCAGTTTGAGAGGGCTCAGCTTCAAAGAAAGCTGTGAGGAGTTTTCTTGTCTGCAGCCTCTGTCTCCTGTTCCTCACTCTCACCACCTTGTGTTCTGCTTCTCTAGCACTTGTAACTTATTAACACAGAAGGGCCAGTTTGGTATTTAATTTGGAGGCCATCTTCTGTCCTTTCGTTGTGCTAGAATTCCAGCTTGGCTATTTTGTCTTTCTTTAGGGAGGCCTTGCGTACAGAGCGTGGCAAATACAGGCAGAAAGCAAGCCTTGCTAAGGGGGCAGCAACCACACAGAGACACCTTTTGGAATGTACTGTTGCTAGACTGCAGGGTGAACTCGAGACAGCTTTGCAAGAGAAAGGATCTCTGCTGGCAGAAAAGAAAGAACTTCAACAGGAGGTACAGAAAACTTAGTGATTTAAAGCTATATTCTTGAAGGCTGCTTTTAGGACCCACATAGCTAGAATTGTTATCTACACACCAGTTTTGCTTTCAGAATGATTATTTCTTGCTATTGCAGTGGCAAGTGTGACACACTCTCCCCTTTCCTACTACGCTTGTATCTTGACTTGTAATGTCTCCTCTCTGAAGAATGAAAAGGGAGAGAGGACAGGGCAGCTCTGCAGATGTTATTTCTGAGCTTCAGGAGTTGACTTGCAACCTTCAGATCAACTGTTCTGAAGATGCGTAGTATTTCTGTCAATCTGGATGTTTTGAGGTGACAATGATTTCACATTTCTTTTGACAGATAAGAACAACAGCAAATGAAATAATACAGAAGAACAAATTGGAAGTAGAAAAAACAGAGAATGAGGTATCTTGAATATATATGGCTGTTCCTTAAAGTCGGTGTTGTCTTTCTCTAAGTTTTCCTTTCATTTTGCTTACTGTCTCTTAATTAAATTATTTCTAAATAAAGTGAGATTGACCATAGACATATTGTTCACTTTGCCCGTTGATATTTTTTTTGACTATATAGTTGTGTTCTTTGGAGCAGCAACCCTACTGCTACTTACACAAGGCCCTATTTGTTGTAATGAGTTTGATGCTTCTATTGAAAATGATAAATAATTTTCAGCTTCTGTGAGCCCCTTTTACCTGTGTAGCTTCCTTGCATATGCATAGCCTAGATAAAGAAAGTTAGCATTTGTGGTATAAATGAGAAATTCCTTAGTATTATGACTGAAGTCAACATGATCGGTGGAGTTTCTTCACTGTTGTGGAAGGGCTCTCTGAAACAGGAGTTTCCTTCCTTCCTTCCTTCCACCTTTCCATACCTAATCCATATGTCATGCTGAAGTTTTGTGATAATCATGTATTGTGACTGTGGAAATCTTGAAAGGGTACGATTAGAGTTGGATTTTCTTGTTCATAGCTAGAAATGGTTTCAGTGAAATTCACTTTGCAAATGCTAGAGGAAGAGAACAAGAGGCTATTGGATCGCTTGGCTGCACTGGTACATGAGCAGGTAAGCCACTAATAAAGTAGGTGACTGATGACCGTTCTGATAAGTAACTGTAGCAGGAATCAAGGTGCTCTTTGAAGTAATCTGTATTTTATGGAGAATGGCTGATCAAATTCAGGAATCAAAAAGGGGAAAAAATGAAAACAAAATGATCTCTCAAATGTTACTCCCATCTTTTTAGATGTCTGTGTGGGATGAGCTAAGAGGACTAGGTAGAGACTATACCAGAGGTATTGGACATGTAGGTATGTTATTAAAATCCCGTGACTCCATTCCATTTTCTAGTACAGGTATACAGCTTGTATATCTCTACATATAGTATTCAGCTTGTGTACATTGGGAAGGAGGTTAACAACAGTTTTATGCCCTTTGCAGACATATTTGCGGATATTTGACAAGTTCCAGAAAAGTGGAGTAAAGGCTTAGTAATACCGTGCCACCAGTGCTTTTACCATTGTTGGGGTTTTTTTTTACGGTATTGAATGTAATGACCAGTTGTGTAAGTTGGAGATCGTGAGGAACGCTTAGCTGCTGCTAAGGTCCTAATATCATGATGCTAAAGAAGGATTAACTGAAACACCTTTTGAATGTTTGTTATTTGATAATCAAAGTTACATTTGTACAGTAGTTAGTCTGTAACATATGTATATCTTTTTTCTGTTTAACACAGAACATCTTTGGCAGTCGCCAATTAAAGAATGTGAATCAATAGAGCATTCAAAACCTTAAGTTGCCTGTTTTTTAATTTTTTTTGTTCTTTACTTTCTAAGTTATTTTAATTCTGTCTGTGCCTTCTCATTCTTCCAGTTATTTTTGCTTCTCTTCCCTATTGTCAAAGGCTTCTTTCATCTCTGCATTTCTGTTGCCTGTGCTTCTAGGACAGTGGCCGCCTTGTAGCCATCTGGAAGGTTGTACCAATTTGAGCAGTTCTTCCTAGAGATAAGCTGTCTTGGAGGAATTTATGCCATTTGCATATTTATCTTTTTTAAATCTGTTTTAGTGTTTCACCTAATTCAAAATTTATACCTGGGGCAGAGGAAATTTAAAATACTCAGTGAGAAACAGGACATTGAGCACCTTTTTTGTTGCTTTTTGCCTTTTTTTCTATGGAATGGTGACATCTGCTATTTTTTCCTCAGTATGCCCAGCAGCGGGTGCAACAGATGCTGGCAGAGCTGACTGACAGCAAGAATAAACTGGCCTGTGACAAAGGAAAACTTCAGGTGCCTCTCAGCATCCTATTTGTCAGGTCAAAAAGGAAACTTGTTTCGTATGTTCATCTAAGATAAGGTTGTTTAACCTTAGCTCTTCAATACTTAATTTGGAGGGAAGTGCTTATTTATCTTCTCTACTTAATTTATTTGTGTAATGTCAAGCATATATTAAGAGGGTTCTGTATCAAAATAATCTTCAAGTCTGCTCGTACCACCTTTGAGTGACAAGATGCTGCTGATGTAGCGTCTCTAGGATTTCTAATAATTAAGTTGCTTATTGTGTGAAAATAGTAGAATGACAAAGAACCAGCAGGGGGCATTAAAACAAAATAAATGGGTAGAAAATTGTTTGAAATATTAGAAACATGGAAAACTTTATAAAAAATAAAAATTAACAACAAGGGAGGCAAACTATGATGGTAAGCAAAAATAAACTGCATATATAAGCTTTCTTAAGCAGAAGCTATGTGCTGAAAGTAAAGCTTTTACTTCAATTTGACCAGTGCCATAGAATTTGGTACAGTGGCGCAAGATTCCTGAGTTTCTTTAAAAACAGCACAGTGATTATCAGAAAGTGATTATTAGAAAGGAATAAAGCTACATTTGTGCAATCGTTCTAGGTCTAATGGTAGTGATGGAAGGAAATGACCAAGACATCGTACTTAGATTAAAACAAGCTGAATTCTGACCTGGAATTATTTCTCTGGATGGATGTTAGAAGCGATTCACTTGCTGCTTCTCCTACTATGGGACTCAGGGAAAAGAAAACATATGTTCTGGGCAGAGAGGCATTGTTACATCACTCTGCTTCTGTGTTCCAGATAAGACAATGCTCTTCCGTTTCTGCACAAAAAAAATGCCGAGCTATTTTGCCACATCACTTTTCTTAATGCTGAAGCGTAGAAGCTGGAGGAACAGCTATAGAGTTTAGATAACTGCACTTTGCAAGTGCATTGCATAGAGACCAAATACACACAGGTGAAACAAAACTTTGAGAACATCTTGCCCCTCAGAATTAGGGGCAGATTAACTAATGCTTACATAGCCATTACAAATGAGATTCAACACACTTTTTCCTGAAGAACAGAGCATACATTGAATTTTAACTGTAGCGTTCTAGTCTGCAGCTGGAAACAGAACCTGGTTTCATCAAAACAAACATGAGAACTGTGGAAGCTCAGCTGAACAGAGCTGTTTTTCATGCAAGTTGATTGCATGTATTCAGGCTAGAAAGCACACAGGATTATAAAGTTAGTCCTCAGGACTTACTATTATTTCTCAGTAAAAGAACAAACAGTTGCAGATAATACTTGTCTAGCTATATTGCTGGGAGGCAGATATTCTGCTTCAGTCTGTTCACTCAATCTTAATAGAAGTAGAGAGGAGAGGTGTGTTACCCTGGGCAGGGAAACCAAGCTTGTAGGTATAAGACTGTGAAGTGGGCTTTGCTCTGTCATGAGTTTGCTATTCTAAGCTGTAAGTTCAAGTACATGCATTGAGACTTCTGTTCACAAGCAAGAATGAACTCGTAGTGGTAAATGCTCTTCACAGACTCCCCTTGTTTCTCAGATACCAAAGCAATCTTGTAATACATGTTGAGTTAGAGAACTAAAGAGGCAAAAGTGACAAACTGTCAATCATATCCATGATGTCCATCGATAAAGAATTAGACACAAGATGTAAACACGTTTAGGACACTTCCCTGGAAAACAGGAGGTGCTATTCTTGCCTTCTCTTTCCAGAAAGCAAAATGAATCAAAGTTTGTCTTGTACTTTCTTCATCACAGAGAGTGGTCCATCAGATAGTCAAAGGCAATTGGATGTTATGTCGATGATTGGAATTCATGACCTGAATGCTTTCAGATTTTGGGAAAGTTAAAATGCTCAGTTCCATTGATTTGCAGATAGAGAGAACTGTCTTCAGGAAGGTTTCACCAGTGGGAGCAGACCAGTGCTCAGAACCAGGGGACTGTGCTGGTTCTGCACAGGTGTGACAATGGCTGACATCACAGAGTTCTAATGAAGTTCCATCGGCTCTGTGTCTCGCTGCTGCTGAGATACAGAGGGAAGTCACATGACTTCAGGTAATGTGCTGTGGAAAGTATCACAGAAGAGAGCTTAAGTGTCTTCCTGAAGTGAAGCAGACTTAGGAATAAGATGTAGCATCTACTTTTGCTCCAGTGAATAGACGTTTTGTATTTTTCCAATTTCTAGTTCTGGTACTCACATCTTCACTGCCTCCAAGGACTGGCTGATTTTGTGGTAGGAATGGCACCAAAAAGAAGAAAATCCCCAGCAAGGTCTTGGCAACAGCAGTCTCCTGATTGTAATGCTAAGTCAGCTGCAGGGTCAAGAGAAGAAACTATGAAATGTGATTTATATGCTTGTGCTCACTGCTTTACTTTACACCGAGTTAATTTTGAACAAGATGAATGTTCAAGAAGCTCTGGCTCTGTAATTGAATGTGGAGATTGTCCTTGGGTCAGCCAGAATAGTCTGTTAAATTCTATAAAGAACGTGGGAGAAAAACCGGAGAATATAATAGACGTTTTCAGTCCAAGATCATTGAAAAATGGATGGTCTGCTCAGATTAATGAAGGACACTTCGATGTGGTAAGTGATGACTATGAAATGCAAGTTAGAATCACAGTTAATTGCAATTGACTGATGACAATGAAGAAATGGCTGAAAATTAACAGGGACCTAAACCTTTGAGTGTTCTGTGTTTAAAAGAGGTGCGGATGGAAACGTAGGCTAAGCAGCATTAGAATCAACAACTGCTTTTGACTAAAAACGTAACTTCATGCATCTGTAGCACTTTCTGAAGCCTGGGTGCCAAGAGTTCAGAAGCATTGGAACTATCAGTTAAAACACCCAAAAAACCAACTCAAGATCACTACCACACACTCAAAATCAGGCTTAAACCAGGGGTAGAACAAAGGTTATGTAATTAGAGGAAGCTATTTCCGTGTTCAGAACCATTTCATACTCTTGGCACTGCTGCAAGCATGTGGGTTGCTTATAAAAGAATCCTTTAATAAAACTCTAATAGATGACTGATTTTCCTGCTCATTTTCCTAACGATTTCTTTGCTGCAGATAGCAAATCTGCAGCACCAGCTGGATGCAGCAAATGATGATACCAGTAAGTTGATAGCCATGCTGGAGCATGTGTTAGCTTCATATAACAAGATGCCAGCAGCTGTGGATGCTATGCAGACTGAGCTGGGACACAAAGACATGGAAATCAACAACCTCAAAAAAGACAAGTAAGTGAAACTGATACTGTTTCTGTGGTCTATCAGCAGTGTGGTGAAGACAGATACAGTTGAAGAGTGGTGTTTTCCCCTTGGTTCTGGCTAAGAAGCTACAGGACAAGTTTGAAAAGTTTCCTATATCCTTTCCTGCAACACTGAAACATACTTGGTACTAGTGAACCAAGTACACACCAAGTGCTTGTAGCTAACTCTGCAAGCTTGGCAGGCCTTGTGCATCTTGTGGAAAGTAGGTAAAAAGCAATTTGAGTTTAACTTCAGTGACAGGCAAAACTTAAAACGGTTAAGGTAGAGAACCAAACTGAGATGGTCACCACTTCAGAGGAGATTTGCACAAATTCACTTAATGCATGATTTTTTTTAATCCAATTTCCATTTTCAGGAGCCAGACTCAACAGAAAATACAGAGGTTAGAAACAGAATTGGAATGTTGCCAAGCCAAACTGGTTGCCATGGAAAGGCAGAACAGCAGCCAGGTAGAGACTGCATTTTTCCATAGTAACAGCTACAGCTGCATTTTTGGTGTTGAGCCAAGTACCTTTTTGTTTTCTGAAGACAATATGGTGCAACATCAATGTGAATCAAGGCAAAAATACTCTATCAATGTTTGGCTGTGGAGCAGAAATATTGTTATCCAAGTGTTGAAGGAAGCACACATTTCCTCTCTAAAGAAAAATTTCTTGGCAAAAGTGAAAGTTTTACAGTCTGCAGGCTGGATACATAAACTTCCAAAATCTCTGTTCATATTATGTAGACTTTATTTTTTTCTTAAGAGGGGAAAGAGTCCAAGGAATTGCTTTGATCTCTCCTCATAATACTTGGTGTCAAAAGAATTAGCTCACAACCCAAACACACTCACTATTGGCAAAGAACATTTTTTTTTTTCCCCTAGAAAGTCGTGGCTGTATGACAAGTTGTTCTGATCTTTCTGACTAAGCCAGTCACTGGATTGGCATTGTAAGGATTCCCATCTAGATGCCTGTGCTTAGGACATTTGTAATCACACAGTTGGTGAACACACTGTTATTTCCTCTAAGTTGATACTGACTGGAAGGAAGAAAATACTCCTTTCTAAGCTTTTTCGTTTGGGTAAATATAAATCTGGTTTGTTGTTACTGCACAGGTGGAACTACTTTGTAAGGCGCTAGAAAGTGGTAGAACAGACAAAAAACTTGTTCTTCATTTGGAAGAAGTTCCGCAGGTCAATAATGCCCCACAGAACAAGCCGATCCAATCTCAGTATGAACTGGAAAGTAAAGAAACAGAGTATCAACAGCTTATGATCTGCAGGTAAGACCAGATCCATGATACTACACTTGAGGAGAAACACTACTTTGCACTGCCATCAGAGCTTTATGGGTTTAGTCATCTATCGATATCAGCATTGACTGTATGCTGAGCCAGCAGCACAATAAAGATAGATTCATGCAGAGCTATAGAAATGAGCGCTTTCAACCATTCCCATCATGACCCTTTGTCCGACTCTGCTGTAGTGAGGAACTACTTACCCAGGGTCATTGTGGCACTCCTACAAACAGCTTTTCCATGAGGACAACAGATACCACCACTTCCACTTTGAAGTGGCCTGCAGTAGCTATAGCAAGGAGAGCACAGGATAGCTGTTTAAATTCTCTACCCTAAATGGAATGCTTAGTAAGTAAAACCTCAAACCTAAGTGTAGGTGCAGTCTGAATCTCCTCATTATCCTTTGTCTAAACAGGCTTAGCTGTTTAATTTTCTGAAGGAAAGTAAGTTGTCCTAAGTGTTTTTCAAAAAAGTCTACCTTGTATAGCTATTTTGAACCTCCTTTTAAGTAAATGGAGTATGAAATTTTTAAAATTACAGTAGTGGTGCAGAGAGTATATCCAAGACAGAAGTATTTACAATGGAATTGTCTTTCCTATTCTTGTGCTTAAAAAAATAAAGCATATTAAATCAAATGTGATAACTGAATTTGTTTCTTCTCTTTAAAGGGAACAGTTAATTGAAAAAGCCAAGACTGATGAAAAGATGTATGCTGAACACTTAGAGTCTTTGAAGAAGCACTTTCAAACTGAACAAGAGGCTTTCAGGAAAGATGCCTGTCAAGAATCTGCTGAGGTGAAAAGGGATAGAATTAAAAGATTTTAGTAAATAATTTCCAGAAAAAGAGGCCTCCTTTACAATTTTTCCAACAGAACAAAAGCAGCTCATGCCAAATACTTGTTCTCCTTTTTCACTCATCATGGATTTGTCCATCACTTGTATACAACATACAGAATTTTACCATGTGGTGGACAGACATTTGGTGGCCATGCATAATGGTATCTGTGCTCTTTTAACTTTTTCACCACTCTGTCACCTCATTGACATTGATATCAGTCATTCATTCGAGTGACTTCGAAAGGATAATCTGGGGTTGTATAGCAATCGTTTGGAAGTCTGCTTTGTTTCTTGGGGGCTGGATCATCAGACTCAGCATAAGCTTAGATGCCAGCATTCACTTTTTTAGAAGGGTATTAAAGAAAAGTCAAAACACTAGGTGCTGTAGCATGCTTCAGATACAACGGATCAATTGAGTGTGCTCCTTATTAATTGTTGTATAGAACTAACTAATTCTTACAGTTAATGTGAACTCACTTTTTCCTGTTCCCCCTAAGTAAAGAAATCCCTTGAAGAATCCTGCTCCAAATTGGCTGAAGTTTCCTGTGCTAACAGGGAGCTGCAGCGGGACGTAATAGAGCTGGTAAAGTCTTCATTCAGTTACAGGGAAAAGCCAAAAAGCCAAAGAGCGCAAGTTGGAGAATGCCTGGCCTATAAAGCTAACACAGAAAGGGTAAAGGCATGCACGCATTTTAAATAAAGACAAGTGTCCTAGTTGAGAATTCCTTTTGTTTGCCTCGTGAGTGGGACTGCTGATGATCCTTTGCAGTGGAGCTAGACTGGAAAATAAAACTAACTCTGGACTCAAATTCTGAACAGAAGATGAATAGGTCAATAGCAGCTACAGTAATTGTGTGTCTTCTGCTGTTATCCCCCCACCCGTATTAAATATGGTGCCGTAGAGTCCCATTCCCCCATTAGATTTTTATAGTAGCATTTGTCCTCTTCATAATTTTGTGGATGCAGTCTATTTAGTTGTAGATTGGGCCAAACGTTGCTTGTGTAGTCCCTTTCCATCCTTCATAGCCATAGAACTTACAGCTCAACTGGTACCTGATCCTAAATGAGAATCTAGACTCCTTTGCAACTCTGCTGCCTCTTTGTTCCCTTTTCCCTGGTGAGGCATGGGTTCTCTTAACTTCAGTCTCACAGGGCAAGAAATAAGGACACAATATGTGCAGACACCTGCAGAAATAGTTCCCATGTAACAGCCAGCGATTCTGAAAGATTCCTGAAGTTTTGTTTCTCTCAACAATTTCAGGAGACTGAATCTGACCTGAGGAAAATGAAAGCAATAAAAGAGGAGCATCAGAAGAATAATTATGAACAAGTGAGCTTTCTTGGCCAGTTTCCTGAAGAGACTGATCTGCCAAAATATTGTTGGAATTTCATTCTTGCGTTGTCTTTACTCACAGGACATCCAGAAATTTGTGTCAGGGTTGAAAAGAGTGCAGAGCAACATACAAATGTTGAAAAACCAACATGATGAAGTGCAAGTGCAGAACAGGCAGCTGGAGACCCAGCTGGAAGTAGAGAGAAGGCAAAGACAGCAGCTGGAACACGAATGTCGGGTAAAGTGATAACAGCATGAAAAAGTGCTGAGATACCCATAGAAGCATTTTTGTGCAGAATCTGTGGGGTTGTACAAGAACTGGTAGAAAGACTTTATGAACTCAGTCAAAAGATACTCCTATAAATCTTACTGTGTCTGCTCCAGAAAGCCCAAGTAACAACTTAAGGTACATTCAGTATATATCTGACTTTAGAGAGAAACAGGTGGGTTTTTTAATGATAGAACTTTAAATTATTTACAGTAAATAGTGGAGAGTCCTTCCATTATATTGCTGGTTTTTATTTGTCAAAAAAAAATGTATAGAAATTGTTACTTCTTTTTCTACCTAGAAACTGGAAAAAACAGTCAAACAGTTGAAGAAAGATCAAGAGGAGACAGAAAAGAAGCTGAAGGAAGCCAGACTAGATTCAGAACATGTGAGACTAGTTAGCATTAGAATAATAATCCATTGACAGTAACAAGATAGTATTTCAGCATATGCGCCAAGTAACCCTTTCAATCTCAGATATAGGTCTCTGGTGAAGAGTGCAGTGCATCCTTGGCCTTTTCAACTGTGTGGTGTTTACCATACTTTAAAAAGTTTTTATCCTTTCTGTGAATCGCTTCAATTTAGTGGGGCTTGTAAAAAGAGTTTTTGTCCCCCACAGCCTGCTGTTTTTATCAGGCTCAGGATATATTTGTTAACCAACCAAACAAAAGTGTTGTGGCCAATTAAAACGCTCCCTGAGCTGCTCTTGTGTCACTCTATATGTGACATCATGCAAAACCGTATTTCCCACCCACCCTGCCTGCCCCAAGAAGTCATTTGTCCTTGCATCACCTCATCGTTGCACTACTGTGCCACAATATCCAAATGATTATAGTTTGCATGCATTACTGTAGTAGTTTGGGGTGAAAATCTAGGGTGTTTGATGTTTTATAGGGTATTAACCAGCATAAAGTAAAAGTAATAGATGTGCCCCAGCCTGAGGTCTTACATGCTGCTTATCAATCCAAGTGCTGTTCTGTGATTAGACCTTAATAGCAAGAGAGTATTTCTACAATATTCTTCAGGCAAAGTTAGTCTTCCCTTATCTTCCTCAGGAGATTACTGTGGCAATCGTCATCCATGGTTTCCCCCCCTCTTCCCGATGCCTTTGCATTTTATGCTGTGTTGGAGTCCCACGTTGACTTCATTACCCCCTAAGAGAGGAGCACCTTTGTAGTGAGAATGTCTCTGATGATACATCCTCTTACAGCAATGGAAGAGGGCATCATGGAGAGCTCCTACCCCTATATTCAGGAGAAAGATTTGAGTTGTATGCTGTTCTGCCCCTTCTTGCACAGAGCTCAAATACTGGAAGACAGTGTGCATTAACTGTTCTCTCTGCAATTCTAATTCCGCTGTCTTCCCTAGATCACAACTAGCCTAGAAGCAGCTCACCATTGGTTCAAATATAAGTTTGACAGCATGCAGCTAGGAGTTGTGAAAAACCAACAGCCAAAGAGCCCTGAACAGAGCAGTTCCAAAAATGAAGTAAAGAAAGCAAGCACATTCATTTCAAAGGGGGAAGCAAAGAAAATAGGTGGGGATGTATTTGGAACCTCATTATCAGTCAGGATTTCAGTTTCCTAAACTTCCTTTTGTAGTTACTTATACAGGGATGGAAAACAGACCCCTCTTATAGTTTAGTTTGTTTTGTTCTGTTTTGCGAAAGGACATATTTAAGCAGCGAAGAATATTACAGGTAAAAGGTAACTTCAAGGGACTGTTTCTGTACTTAGAAAAGTTCTATTGCATATCCTTCATGTTTCGTTGATGCTCATTACCCAAATATTTGTCTGAAAGCTAACAGCTAGTATATTTTCTTGTCTGCATTCACCTCTGTTTCAGTGGTTATCCTTCCTCCCCTCCATACCTTTTACAGACACCCTTTCAAAAGCCATGCTTACCTTGTTTGCGTAGATTCATCAGCCTTCTTCATAACTGATAGCTCTTACATAGTTGTGTAATAAGCTTTTGAGAGATGTACATGTTAAACTACTAAAACTTTAATCTCTTCTTTAGTAATGACAGTGATTCCCCAAACGGTCATCAGCTTCATAAAATGTTGCATCTTTTCCCAGGAGAAAAAGCAAGAGCTTCCCTCTGAAACCTCCCTGGCCAGCAAGGCAAGGGCCCAACACCTCAAGCTCACCGCCAGGAAGGCCCGCATAAACTGGACAGGAGATGAGCTCATTTGGGTGATTCCCCGCCCAAGGAGAGCATCACCTGCTGCTGGGAGACTCCCTGCTAGCACCCGGGGGGCTGGAAGATTCAGTAACTTTACTGACGTTGTTAGATAGGTTTGTGTCACTGAGAAGGCCTTGCAAATAAAAGGTGTTTATAGGNCAGGAGATGAGCTCATTTGGGTGATTCCCCGCCCAAGGAGAGCATCACCTGCTGCTGGGAGACTCCCTGCTAGCACCCGGGGGGCTGGAAGATTCAGTAACTTTACTGACGTTGTTAGATAGGTTTGTGTCACTGAGAAGGCCTTGCAAATAAAAGGTGCTTATAGGGCACTCATATATAGGGGACCTAGGAATGCTTGTTTAAATCATAAACTCTGATTTTATTTAACAACTCATACGTCTCACCTTGGATTTTTGACTCGGGCTTTGTATTTTGTGGCTCATATTAATGAAACTACTTTATAGAAAACGGTTATTTTTTATTTTTCATTATTGTAAACTATATGCTGTTGATATGCTGCGTCTTCGCTTTCATCACTTTTCTTTTATCAGCTTTAGACTAAGGCCTGGCAGGTGCTATGAAAACAAATCTCAGACTAGTTTGCAGAGGGTTCAGGTGAATTACTGAAGACAGACTCATGTGTTTATGGCTGGATACTGACGTGACTGGGACAGGGAGGAACTGGCAGGACTGGCTGCTTGTAATGGTAGATGATGTCCGGGTCATGAGAGAACATAAGCCTTGGGCTATCTTAGGAGTGTACAAGGAATTCATTAGCTGTGTGATGTTACACCACACATCACCTGACCTTCATAAGAATTAGTGGAATTTGTTCAAACTATCCTACTGTGGAACGATACACTGGGGAAATAGTAGTTGAAGCAGATGACTTATGTCATAGTATGTTGAAGGTGATTATAACATGGACAGTTTTCATGCTTGTTTGATCATGGCTTACACTTCCACATGGTTTCAGTACAGGTGGTGTTGCATTCTGCAGTGCTTCAACAGAGCTGTTTGCAAACTCCTCTGTGATCAACGGTAGTATTTATTTCTGTGGGATCTATGTATGTTATTTGCAGTACTTTAGTTTAGTGGGGAGGGAGGTCTTGCATACCTCTGGAGCCTAGGAGTAGCCTGAGGACACACTGGAATTACCTCATTCTGCTCCTCCAAAAATTTGGTCCCAACCTGTGACTTACGCGAGAGGACTATGCACTAATTCATGGGGACCTGAGCCTCTTCTCCTTGAAGCAAATGGGTGTTCTAAGGAACAAGGGGTGGCTGAGCACACTGTTAAAGCTAATTCACACCTGAGCTTCATTAAATTGTGCCGCTTAAAAGCAAGCCTGTGCAATATGGCTTTAGGTTTGCCCCAGTCAGGCTGGTTCCTTCAGAGATCAACTGGCACATATGCCACACCTGCTCTGTAAAGCTGCTTAGGTGGCTTAGCATAAGCTGTGCCTCTCTACCTCCAGGGCCCTCAGGCAAACGGCAGTCTATTTTACTTGCAATGAACTCAGACTGTAGTATAATCACAGCTGAAAAACAGTTTTCTCAAGTAGCACTTACCACTTACCACTTTTGTTTATATTGAATGCTTAATTAGGTTGCCTAACAAGGGGCACGATTGTGACCTTTGCGTGTGCAAAAGCACAAAGCATATGGCAGCTGCATTTGTGTGAAATGCACGTTGGCAGGGCAACAGCACCAACCACCCCTCTGTTTTCCTTTTGTGGGAGTTTTTTTACCAACATATGCTGTACCTCAAGGGCTGCTTCTTCACTCCTTCCCTTGTTCCAGAATCCCGTGCTCTCTCTAGGGCCATGCATCTGCCCTTACTTCGTATATTGAACTGCAGTCTGATCATATGGCTGTGGCCATAGAATGGTAGGGGTTGGAAGGGACCTCTAGAGATCA
>VZSC01010121.1:578182-602951 GCA_013398225.1 Steatornis caripensis | reverse complement strand
CTTTGAAGAGGGCAAAGTTAGCTTTCTTGAAGTCCAGGGTTCTAATCCTACTTGTAGCACTGCTTCTTCCACGCTGGATCCTGAACTCCACCATTTCATGGTCACTGCAGCCAAGACAGCCCCCAACCTTCACATCGCCAACCAGTCCTTCTCTGTTCGTTATGCATTTGCATAGTGATGGTCTATCCCAGGTTCAACACATCCTGTTGCTTCTTCTAAACCTGTTTGGGGTTGAGGGTGGAAAGCAGTAAGACATGGTGTAATTGTGAAGGATTACCGTATCCCAGTATCTTTTAACTTTAGCACTACCTTAAGTTCGGGCTACGCCTGCTTTAGCAAGTGATGCAGCTGGGCAGTTGTGGGGTGGGTGTCACGTGCAGAATGAAACAGCTGATCCAGGATGTGGTTGGGACTGGTTTATACTTCAGCTTTGCTCTAGTCTCATCCTGCTGACTGAATGCTCACTAGCAAGAGGAGCGCTTCTGGAAGCCATCTTCTAACTTACTTGCTTTCCTTTGAAAGGAAACTAGTTTGTCTGCTCAGAGCCTGCTCTGCAATGCGGTGAGTGGCAGCTCACCTATTCAAAACATCAGAAGTACACAAGGGACAAGAACTTGTTATTTTCTTTAAACATAGTGATTTCAGTAAAATGTAGTAATCTGACACTGCTGCCACCTACAGGATCAATAATTGAGGTCTACATTGCTAGCTGCTAATCCTCTCTTGTAGTAATATTTGCAGGATTTAAAAATGAATCTTGTAAGCAGCAAAACCAGTTGTTTTTTCCTGCCGATCTGTGGCCCTCAGTGAACGTGGGTGGCAAAACACCTTTCAACATTTTCAAAGCTGGTATCAAGTAAGCACAAACGAAAAGATATGATTCAATTTTTAAGAAAATCAGTAGATGCTTTTATGAGCAGTCTTTTAAGCGTGCAATAAACAGCTAACAAAATTATCACAGTTAAACCAAGTAGTTTGACAATGTATGCAGTCTGTTTGAATGAACTGTTACTAATTCTCTTAGTGAGGCTTGAGGAATATTCCCAACATGCTGACAGGTGAGGCTGGCATTGATTTAAGTATTCTTTCCCTCTTCGTCTCTTGTTCTCAGTGATTTATGAAAGCTTTCCCAAAATCGTGATGGCTGGATTTCAAGCTTTTCCTGCTTTGCTGTTTGTTCCCACACAACGTTTTACATTTCAGTAAAACAGTCCTTAACTGTGAAGGGGAATTAGGAAAGGTGTGGGGTTCATCTCCCCCAGTGTAATGTTCTCATGAGCATCCTTTAAAACAAGTGACAGCCAGGTAAGCTGGAACATGAATATAGCGTGTGCCAGAATAAATCCTCTACAGGTGCTCGTACCCCACGAAGTATTTGTGTTTCAAACTCACAGTCCCCTGTGTATCCTCTATCCCTTACCTACAGTACAATGATGAAATGTGTAGTACATGACCACAACTTCAGTATTTAAAAAATAATTCCAAAGTAAAGGCATGGATAACCTTATTAGCAGTACTGCAAGTGAAATGCGGTTTGTTTAAAACTTACTTGATTCTGTATTGGACAGTACAGCTGGCCAATATGTGGCTACATACTTAAAGTCTAGATTAGCATATGTATGTTCTATATGCATCTCATGTTCTGTGCTTTGCTTTTCCTTAAGCAGGTCAGATCACATGGGCTGAGCCTGTTTAATCTTCTTCTTATTAGGGAGCTCACATTCCTACAGCCTCTATTTTGTCTCTTGCTTTGTCTGAAGTCCTGTCTAGTCTAATCTGTTAGTGCTGCGCCATTACAATATAACGCATTTGTAATACTGTGTAAAAGAAGTGAAATGTAAGTAAAAGACTTTATCTATCTCATACCCATAAATGTAAGTTGGATATAGCCAAGGAAAAACTAAGTTCTATCTTCATATATAATGTTTTCCACAAGCATTTCAGAAAGCATTAGATAATTTGCATTGAGATAAGTAGTATCTCTTCCTTCCAGATGCTCAAAAGGGTTTAGAACATCCTTTCAGAGTACTATCTACTAGCAGTATGAATTTTTGAGTCCATATTGCTTGGATTCAATTAAATGCAAGTTTCCGTTATTTGGTGCTTAAAAACAATTCAGAAAGCAGTCTAAAAGTCATCAGCATTCGGACTGTATTTTTCCTTTTCATTTGTACGAATGCTAAAGATTCACACCTCCTAGGTCTGATCTGAAAACTAAACTACTTCAGAATTCTAGCAGCAGAAGAGATCAGAAAGAAATTACAGTAATGCCTTGATGTTGGTCAATTTTCAAGACACTTAAAAAAAACCCCCACAACCTTCCTCTGTCAAGTCTATTTTAAAATGTACAAGCAATAGGATTCAGAGTATTTCAGACTCAGTTTTGGAAAAGAACAGCGCAAAGGGAATCTGTGTACTGCATCTCTGGCTTCTGTTTTCTCAGCGTTAATTCAGTGCTGAGGGCTGTGCTTCCTGGGACATTATAAACATTTTCCTATGAAGGGGCAGTAGTTATTCGCTGCAAGAAGAAAAGTATCAGTGGGGTTACAAGATGTGAAGAGGCCGATAAAGAATAAGGAAAGCTTCAACGGAAGACTTTTTACCCCAAGATAATGCAACAGTTATGTTTATACACGTGTAGTGAGTCAGCTTCAGTTCATGCAGCAAACAGTTGGCTATCACGTCAAAAACGGTGATGACATATCAGAAAGAGGAGAAATAAAACAGGTAAGGGAGTCATTCTCTCCCTTCTTCTGCAGCGTATAAATATCTCAGGCTAACATAACTAAAACAGTTACTTAATTTATAGTTCTGCAGACTTGGCATGGGACTCGTATTAGTACTATTTCCAAGTAAAACATGCTGTACTTTTCCAAGTTAGTGAGACTTTCTTGGTATTTGTCTCTTACCTCTGTATTCTCGCTATGACCCAGACTCTAGTGAAGTGGACATGCGATATATTGTAATTTAATGTTTGCTTTGTGGTAAAATTGCCTTACCTTTAAAATTAGTCTAGGCAATTCCACAAGACTTGTTTCTTAATCGTTGATTGCAATTGTGTGAAATGATTCCTGAACACAAATAAAAGTGGGCTGAAAGCAAACAGCAGTAGTTAGCTGTGATACCAGAAGTAACAAGAGTGCTTGGGACGCAACAGCACAGTTTGCTTTCTGAACAGAAAAATTGCTGAAAGGTGCTGAAAAAATATTTTTCAGCCTTATTTTGCTGTAGAGCATAACTTATACCCATTTCTATATATACACATATATACACATATAACTCTTTATCATAAGGCATTGCATTCTGCTTCCCTTGCTGGGTTGGAAGCAGTGTGCCTCCACCATCATATGCTACTGTTCAACTGTCTGTCAGAAATAATTAAAACAAGACCATTTGCAAAGTATGTTAAATAATAAGCTGTACGTTATTAGTATATTACAGAATCACAGAACGGTGGGGGTCGGAAGGGCCCTCTGGAGATCACCCAGTCCAACCCCCCTACTAAAGCAGGTGCCGCCAGAGCAGGGTGCACAGGAATGCGTCCAGGTGGGTTTTGAATATCTCCAGAGAAGGAGACTCCACAGCCTCCCTGGGCAGCCTGTGCCAGGGCTCTGTCACCCTCATAGTAAAGAAGTTCCTCCTCATGTTCAGGTGGAACTGCCTGTGCTCCAGTCTGTGCCTGTTGGCCCTTGTCCTGTCGCTGGGCACCACTGAAAAGAGCCTGGCCCCATCCTCTTGACATCTGCCCTTTAGATACTGATAAGCATTGATGAGATCCCCTCTCAGCCTTCTCTTCTCCAGGCTGAACACAACCAGGGCTCTCAGCATTAATATTAATATTCCATATTAATTTTTTCTATAAGCTATTCAGTAGGATACGTTTGCTGAGACTGAGTAAACATTATCATTAACCTCAGAATTTTTATTAACAAGGTCAGAAGAACAGCAAAGGTCACACTGATTTCAGTAAAATAGAAATCAATCATCTCCTCCAGAGGGAACAGCTGCTAGGAATATGAACTCCTAGAAAATTCTAAATACATTAAAAGATCTTGAAATACTGAGTTCTCCATCTTCTAGGGATTAGTATGAGCCCATTTCTTCTATTACAGTAATTTATATATCTATATTACAGTAATTTAATGCTGCACATTAAAACCCCTCATCACCAGTGAATATGGCTGCTTGAACAACCTCACTGGTAACTAGCAATATTGTACATGGTAAATTTTCCTTAAAAAACCCAACAAAGCACACCGGGCTTCAGTTTTCACTGTTTGATTCTGTACACAAGGCTGAACATCAGGTTACAGAGCAGTGCTTCGAAGGAGAAGAACTAGTAACAGACCCACTCAAGCATGTCCACATTGTACTCGGAACAGACAGTTTCTGTCCCTATGTGATACAGCTCACGTGTCAGAAGACCACAAAGCTACAGTCAGCACGAGCCATGTCTCTGACCATCTACTGTAAAAAAGCTGTACATAAAACCAGTTTCCCCAGCACTGCCTAATGCAAAGGTTAATACAAAGAGTATCAGTTCTACCCGCCACAAACCTCATCACACAACTCCGTAAGTATACAGCATCTTTTGAGCCATTCTTGTATTTCCACTGCTCTGATAAATAAGTGACAAGTTAAAGGCAGTATCTCTTCTCAAGTCTGTCTGATCGGTTTCTATTCCCTGTAAAAATAATGATTAAAAAAGTTACCTATATGCAAAAACAGTATAAAACTTGAAACATGAGTAGCAATTATAATGGCATCAGATCACATATTCATGTTTTATCTAGGCTTTCATAGAAAAAGTATTCCCTGTGCCTTCCCGCCTCTTTAATGAGCTTCCAAAGAGTTATATAATTACATACTCAAAACATTAGCTGTAAATTACATAGCAAACTCATAAAACAGGGAAGTACTTTTGTCTTTGTATGCAAAGTATTTGTTTCTATAACCAGAATGGGAATGCTGCCTGGATCTCCTACACAGTCAAAAGACTGCTGCTTTGAACTCCCAGCGCTGCCCAACACCCGTGTTTCTTACTTTACAAACCCTTCCTATTTTCTAAATACACTTGCAATTTTTCTACCCACCCATGCCAAAGCTAGGTAAAAACTTTCTCTCAGACCAGGCCTGTAAATGTATGACACAACAATTCGGATGGTCTAATACAGATCAATTAGAGCAAAACCATGGCTCACGTGCATTTAGGCATTCTTAATACTGGTTGATACTGCTCCGGCATCCTTTTTTATCGCATGGGTGAGTATATAGAAGTTTCAGTTATAATTTATTGCACGTTGTATGTATAAAGTTCAGTCCTTATTCAGGTAAAGTTGTTTATCAGCCCTTTTTGCTGCTACTTCAGCCTATTAGTAAATCCTTCAAAATTCATAAACCTTTGAAATATAAGCACATCCATAAATGCACTAGCAGGTGACAATCAGATTTGGGCTTCCAACGACAGGGAACTGCAATACAAATTAAAGGAAAATCAACTACACAAATTTTATATGCCCATTTTAACTACGGCTGAGAAATTATTAACGTTGACCTGACTTTAGTCTCTGTACGTAACTCATAAAGATACAGTACCTCTAAGGTGAGAGGAGGAAGTTCAAGTACTTTCTGATAGTAGTGGATTGCCAGGTGTAGTAATCCCAGCTGGTGAAGGCCACGGCCCAGGTTGTAGAAAGACTCTTGGCATGGTCCACGCAGGTCCAAGTACCGGTGGAGGAAGGAGAACCCCTGTACCCATGTTATGCACATTTGTGAATGTTCCTTTTAAGAAGATGGCAGCAAAATATGCTGGAGAACAGGTGTTTAAATGTATCTATTTAAACGGTTTGTTTATTTGTTTATTTAAATGTATCTATTAAAACTTTATTTATTTAAATGTATCCATTTAAACTGTTTATTTAAATGTATCCATTTAAACTGTTGATCCACAAAACCACATGCAAGTTGAAGGCAAAAAATAAGTCACATTTCATTGTTGAGACCATAAAAACTGTGCTCTGTCAGTCTTGCTGCCATTGATAACAATAGGTGGATCTTTTTAATAAATTGAACGCAGTTACCTAGTATAGTGACTTATGGCACTCACCTGCTAAATATGGAAGTTGTATGTATGTGTTTATGTAATACACACACACACGAGACTGATTCATGTTCAGGAGAGCTGAACACCTTAAAAAACACGCAGCCAAAGGACAGGCTAGAGTAAGGTCTTACTTTTTTTAAAAAATTATTTTTAAAAAAGTGCTTTTTTTAAATTTAAATTTCATTTTGTTATCCCTTTGGAATGTGGTTATTCTGTTGTAAACGGAGGTAACATGTTGGTAATCAGAGAAGATAGCTTCTTCAACATGAGCAATTAGATCAGACACAAGCAGCTAATGATCATAATTTAGGTTGCCAGTATGTCACAGTGGATGAATTATTAATCGAGTACCACAGGAGCCAGAGAGGATGTAAAAACACCAAGTATAGTAAGCAGGAAATGAGAAGAGAGAAAGCAGGGAACCGTATCACCAGAGGGTAACATAAATAGGACATTGTTCAAATACGTCATAAAAGGAGAACGTAGCGGCCCATATAAGTGAGGCAGGCTGATTACAGAAAGAAGTGGATAAAAATATTAAAATTAGGCCAAAGTTTGCAAGTTTAAAATGCCTTAAGTTGGATACTGACATAAACGGTCTTGTTTCAGAGCAGCTGAGGACTGTAGCTTTTGTCAAAAATCAGTGCAAGCTATAGTTTTTCAGAACCCTCACCATATTCTGCTGACTCTGAGCTCACTGGCCACAGGAATTAAAAGGCACTTCAAGTTAATGAAAATACTTGGTGGAGAGTAGAGGAAATTACTTTCAAGATTCTGTTTGAGAAGAATCAGCCTGTGGTTTGTAACTGGTTCTGGCNCACCATATTCTGCTGACTCTGAGCTCACTGGCCACAGGAATTAAAAGGCACTTCAAGTTAATGAAAATACTTGGTGGAGAGTAGAGGAAATTACTTTCAAGATTCTGTTTGAGAAGAATCAGCCTGTGGTTTATAACTGGTTCTGGCAGATGAAAGAAAAACGTGAATAGGAAGCTGAACAATTGAGGTTAGCCAAACCGGAGTTCACAAGATCTTTACAAAGAGAGCTCTAAGAGGCACCTAAAAGGGGGAAGAAAAAAGGAACACAGGGAAAAAAACCCCACTTTCTAAGTCTGTAAAGTTTGCTTCAACCATGCAGTTTATGAGACACATCCACGTAGGGCACACGGCATAGATTCTTCTCTACAGCACTTCTTCGGAGCAAGGCAGGGCAAGAAGAAAAATCTCAAAGAAAATCCAGACCACAGCCATCAAGAGTGAAATTAATAATATTTTCGCAAACAGCTGGCAGGTGCTAACATCTGTGTGAGTAATCATTACATACACACAGCGGAACGAGCTACCTTTAACTAAAAGGAGAAGAGATTCAGATGGGTGTAACTATAGTAGAAAATATACTGATCTGTGTTCGTGTTTCGCCGCTTCTCTCTTCTGAAATGCCATATTAATTATGAAAAGTTATTTAAACAGAGTATGTTGTAGCCATAACTGTCTGCAAGATACAAAGCCAGGAAACAATATAGGTAAAAATAACCACGCTAACTCACCTGTACTAGAAGAGCATGCCTTTTCAACACATATTTCTGAGAGGCCATGTGGATGAAAGTCAAGCCAATACAAAGACTGTACAGAGGTTCAGCTGGGTTTGCACGAAAGGCTTGCACATACTGTCCTAAAAGCAAATAATTGAATCAGGATGTTTGTTGTGAAAAGCATTCCTTAATAATTTAAGGGCAAAAACCAGAACCTTCAAATCAGAAGTGTGAACTAAGAAAAGAAACAGTTTAATATAAGTATACCAAAATACACAAGAAAAAACATGAAAAAAAATTTCATATTTTTAGCATTCCTTGGATTCTGAAGGAAAAACGTGAACTGTGATGTAAAAATGTAAGCAGAAAAGAATCAGACACAGAAGGCAAACTAGGTCCTTGCTGGGACTTACATCCTGGAGGCCACACATCTTAAGTGTGACATTTGGAAAGCCTGACTGAAAACAGTAGGCTTACTTCAAAGGCCTGCTTAAAATATCCAACCAACTTTATTTGCTGTTTAAATTGGTCTGTTTCTGTCCTTCTTATTCTGTATTATCATTAGCCTTCAATTACCTTTGCAAGTTGGTTATATTTGCAATGTTTGCTAAACTTGAAACACAGCAGCTTAACTTTCATTAGCAAGGCTCTTTAGTGATGCTTTGATTTGTGTACAAAATAATGAAAGGACTAGATTTAACACTGTGAAGCCACCTATCATTTTCTGATGTATGAAAAAAAATGACTGTAACAAATCTTTCTCTGAAAAAAACATTCATTTGTTATATTTGTTAATATCAGAACATTAATGACATTACCAAGGGCATGCTTGAAACTGCCAGATACAAACGCATTATGCCCATTTAGGACACACAACGCGTGATTATCAGGGTTTTTCAGCATTAAGCGCAGACAAAAGCGATGGTGACGGACATCCTGTGACTGCATAGTAACTTGATTGAATATATTCCACAGCTGAGGTTTATTGACATTTTCCATTACCATGATTCTACAGAATGAAAAGTATACAAGAAATTAGTAAACGCTATAGTAAATACTGTATCTGCAATAGAACCTCAACAGTTTAGGGAAGATAACAAAGGAGAGACAGTCAAGGAGCACGTCAGTGACTGATGCAAAGTTGAGAGTGAAAGGCAGAACCAATGGTTCTGGCCAAATCAAATAACCTACCGCATTACGCGTTTTTTGAAATCAAAGGCTATCAGACAGCTCCTTTAGTTTCAATAGCCTTATCTGTTTTCACAAAAGCTAGGAAGCATCAGACTGCCTCCTTCAGCAGTGTTTTCAGCAGCAACTACAGCCTCAGTGGCAGCAATTACAGAAGGGATTGCTCTACCTTCTTAGTACCCCACCTGATATAGTTGTACGCTTTTCTGAAGTTCTTGTCCAGAATCGCAGCAGAGAGCCCAAAGTATTCCAGCTCCTTGCGCTTTTGTCTATCATCATAAAATGAATAATATTCCAATGAGGAATCCACTAGTAGCTCTGCCTCCTTATACCGGGAGAGGTCACATAGGGAATATATAGCCTTCAGGAGGAGGTTCCACCAGTCATCTTTTGTCAGAACGCTCGTGAGAACAGCAAAAATTGCTAAAAATGTTGAAGTCAGTAAGTTGAGAAAATTAAAACAAGAGAGCTAGACTCTTAAAAAAACCAAAGTGCATACGTCAAACTGATTTTTCCAAAAAAATCTCAGCATTTACAGATAAAATAAAGATAAAATATTTACTTTTTTCAGTTTTAAGTGCAGTTTGTAAAATATCAGTAAAAAACCAGTCAAGATTTGGGAACAAATGGCAACAAATACACACAGTTCAAGTTGTAAACATACAACATGAATGCATTAAAGTTACTCTTCCTAATCTAACAAATGGTGCTTAAGACTGTGTAGACCAGCTCAACTGAGTCTGGGACAGTTAAAAAAAAAAAACCAAACACACCACTTTTCGAACATGTATTTCTATTATGCTCTAGATCACGTGTATTATATTTGCACTGAGGAGAATGTTGGACCATACGATCTCTAGAGGCCCTTCTCAATCGAAATTATTCTGTAATCTTACTATTTTTCTCTGCATGAGGATTGTTCCCTAAGTTGTATTATCTTCATTTTTGCTGCCTTCTTTGTCCTAGAGATAAAGGAATGTTAACATGAACTGCATGGATTTGGCATGCAAAATAGTAACGTTTATTTCATTTTTCAGAACTAACGAATTCATCTTGTTGCTTTGTTTTTAATAAACATTTGTTACCTTTCGCATCGCAATTTGCTGTCTCTTGGTCGTCATTGTCAGAAATTTTATCCCTTGACACCTTAATAAGATAGAGGTGTCTCTCTCCAGATTTGGAACTAGATATCAAACATACCTGAGCTCTGCTCATTGCTACCTAGAAACAAATTCAGAGGGCAGCATTTCAGATTACATTAATACATCCTATTACAACGGCAGCTTTACGGCCCATCCGTCTTGCTCACGTTGCATGCCAAAACAGTCTGCAACTTCGAAACACCACAACAGAGCAAGATCAATACTTCCCAAGAGGAGTATTATCTCTGCACTGCAGCACGAGACAATGCAAACTGGGCTATGCAAAAGAAAGATAAAAACTCTTCAAATGACTTAAAAGACTTTTCCTGGGATTGGAACATCTCCGTCTATATTAAAATCAAAACTATTTGCAAAGAGGCATAACAAGACCAATGCCTTTCTTTCTCTGAACAATGCATCAGAAATACGTGGATAGTCAGCTACTCAGCCAGCGCAATAGAACAGTAATGGCTCTGACCAGATGGATAAAACTGAGGTCTAAATATTCCTCTCCCTCATTCTCTATTTAAAAACAAACAAAAAGCAGACGACACAAAACCACCACCACTGGCTAAACAAATTCTTCTTTCGTCATTTTATCACAAGAAANGACCAGATGGATAAAACTGAGGTCTAAATATTCCTCTCCCTCATTCTCTATTTAAAAACAAACAAAAAGCAGACGACACAAAACCACCACCACTGGCTAAACAAATTCTTCTTTCGCCATTTTATCACAAGAAAATATTTTTTAAAAATTTAAGAAATTCAAAAGAAAAATCGCTGAACTAGAAGCCAGTATCAACATTTCAAGAAAACATTACGCTGACTGCTAAAAAGGTAAGGAGCAGCTTTGGTATTCACTGTGTCCCGTATATGCTGAGAAACAGGGAGTTGAAGTGACTGTATTAACAATTGCACACACAAGTGGTCCTCTGTTGTGAACACTGCAGGCAGGAACACCAATATTATAGACTCGCCTCAAGATTATTGTCTAACAAAATTATGAAACCATTTGCATATAAAAACACTAGCTTTCCTCCTGGGTTTCTTGTCGCTTGTCTTAACCCCAGCTGTCCAATTTCTTAAAAGAGTAGCTGTAAAGATAGGCTTACCTTCAACAGCATTGCCAGCATTGTAAGTAAAGTGTCTATGTAACCATACATTTTGCCTTGGGAATACAACAGTGTCGAACGATGGAGGAGTAGCTTTAATTCCTAGATAATATTGAACATTATTATTCAAACTCTTGCACAGAGAGTGAGTTCATAAAAAAATTTTGACTCAATACAGTACTAACAGGATTGTAAAAGCTTCTAGAACGCTGTAACAATCTTCGCAGCAGCAAGTAAGATCTCCCTAAACTGCCCTGCAGTAGTTACTGTTTCAAATTCTCAAATTTCACAAGAATTTGGCATAACTCTTACCTATAGTGAAGGTGCTGCTGGAGAGGGGATATAGAACCTTTGCTATGCTGTCAGTTACAACCAATAGAGGCCAAACCACAGAGCTCGTACGTAGCAACTGCTGATCAACTTGATGCAAAGTGACTGGTGTCAAGACCGGCTCTCAGTGGCCAAGAGCTTGCACATCACACAAAAGCCATCAGGTGGGACAGGGGAAATACTGATAAAGTGGTCAGGAAGAAAGAGCCATGAGGACTCATCCCTCACGCTCCGTAATGAATAATTTGCTGTGCTCTGAAGGCTCACCATGGAAGTTCAATCTCTGGTCCTGTATAGTTGTCATCTTTCACCACTACCACAGTTTAGCAGAGTGACAAATCCTAAACTGGAAGCACAGAACCCTTTACCCACCTGCTGGGCGGCGTTAGCATCCTGAGCCAGCGTATCCGGATCATACATTGGTTCCAGAGCCTCCAGAGCCTTTTCAGGCCGGCCCAGCTGCTGCTGAAGTGTTGAAAGTGAGATTCTTGCATCGAGGTGCAATGGGGCAAGATCAACAACTTTGGCGTAGCTCTCTGCGGCACGCTCCATGTGTCCCAAAGCCTTCAAGCACTCTAGAAATAGCATAAACAACACAACACACTTAAATGGCAGAAAAAGGAGATTTCAAAGTTTGCAAACTCTTAACAGATTTTTCAGATACTTTTTCAGTTAAAACCACCCAGAACACATATTACTGAAGTGAAAATATTCAGAAATATGTACTGATGCAGCCAGTTTCAGTAAAAGCATCATCAGTTGACACAGGATGGAATGCAGAACAGAGGCTGTTTCGCTTACACGAAAATATAGTATTTTTAGCTGAAGTGAATTTCAATCTACATGAAGAACAAGAAAAAGCTCCATGATAGGGTTGTCATAATAAACTCCAATTACAGTTTTGCAAATACCAATTATCATTCAATGTGCGAATCTAAAATTGCTGTGACGTTAGATAAAGGTCCCTGGAAACGCCCAGCATTTTATCATCATCTCTCAGTACCAAGTTGTCAGTAGTCCTGCTTCTTCTCACCCGCATGCCGAAGCCAGACAACAGCCAAGTTGTATCGTTCTGAACAGACAAGGGAACTCAAGAGAGGCAGTGCTGAGTTGTATTCTCCAACATCCAGAAATGCTTCTGCGACATCCAAATACAAGTCACCCATTTCTTCCGGATTTTGTTCCACCAGAGTGGTCAAAAGAGGCTTAAAAAAACCCACACAAAACACAAAATGCACAAATAACCGACGAGAAGATTACTTTAAGGTAATTGGAAGCTTACATTTTTATGCTATGATTTTTATTCTATTTGCATTCTGAACTGGACTTCCTTTATTTAAATGTTAGTTTAAAAGTGAAAAATAAAGATGACAATTTCTGAAAAAGCCACATTTTTCTATTCTAGACATTTCACATCCATACATTTCACATCCAATGGGTGAAAGTGCCCATTAACGCAGTGTGCTCTTTATGGAAAGACAGTCTTCAGATTTAGCAGGGCAATAAAACAAAGTGAAGACGTGTTCCTTAGTGTTCAACAACCTTGCAACACGGTCCTGGGCCTGTCACACCACGCAGGCTGTGATTTACTGTGCTTCAGCAATTCTTCCACTGGAGGCATAATTTATAGGGACAAAAATAGTATTTCTGCTATTACGGGTTTGCTAGGTTTCTCTCTTGGAGTGGGAGGGAATTAAAAAGAATCTTCACAGTGCTCTCAACAACCTCAGTCATATGAGGACAGGAAGAATTACTTGCCTTGGTAACTTATTAGAACATCCCCCAACTTTTGAGTTGGTTTCTACTTACACTGAGCGGCTCTAGGATGTTCAAGTGAACCAAGCACACCATCAGCTTGACCGTGATGTCTATGGGAACGCCCTCAGGTATGCAGCAGCTGACCTTCTCCACAGCTGCAAGGAGATAAAGGATTTCCTTCTGAACGCACAGGCTTTTAACAAGCACTTCACAAGCTCCACAACCCCTCTGGCCCATGTTCAGCTCCGGTGAAGAAAATACATTCTCATTGACTCTAGCAAATGTTGGTATAAGCCTGGCCTCTCCCCTTCTTTTATATCTTTCCCAATAGTTGGAACAGCTTCTTCCTACTGTCTCTGATCCTAGTAATTTCATCTGAAGTATCAAGTGCTGTCAGCCTACATCAATTCCAACAGCAGGATCCTATAGGATGTGTTTAGAGCCTCTGCCCTCTTAAGATGCGCTTGCTTCATAAAGCCTTCCTTTAGCAATTTATGCACGCATACCTTCTTTGCCTTGCTTTCTGAAGGAAATACCCTGTCTTAGGGTATCTGTTGTTACTAAGCTAAGTCCTGTGTACCAGGGATCCGGCTGTGCATGTTGTTAAACACAGTTAACTACAGAACTTCACACAAACACACAGACAGACTGCAAACAGGAAACAGTTACCCATGACAAATTAAAGGTCCCACAGCAAAACTCCGTTATTGTATTTCCTTCACATGTAGTCATGACACCTCCTTAACTACCTTGTTTAAGTTCTCCTTCACCTTAATTCTTACACCAGATATTCAAAGGGTGATTGCTATAACTTGAGAAAATTGTGATGATTCCAACATAAGGCTTCCCTATTACCTTCTACATCCAAATCAAATTTCTGCAAATCACAACATGCAGATTAATTCATCATTCTCTGAACATCTTAATACCAAGCATCAGAATATCTGTTCATCTACTGCTTAATTCTTACAAAACAAAAAATTTTCTTTTCCAAGTGGGCAAGCCCTGGGAGAATGCTTTTGGCTTTGGTGGCTGGCTGAGTTAGAAGTAAGTGCTGAGTAAGGCAGACAGTACACAAGAAACATTTTCTGGATGAAGTCCTATTTCTCTGCTGTTACAAATCTTTCCCAATTTTTATATGATTGCAATCTGGTTTCTGAGCATATGATCAGTTCATAGACTTGTACAAAATTTAAAAATTAAATTACTCACCTGCAGCACTGGATTCAGCAACTGGATGACTTTGCTTGTCAGTCACTGCCTCCTGGCTTTCCTGAGTTTCTACAACTGCCCCTGTATCTTTTCAAAAAGATTAACAGATTACCCTAGAAGCACTAGCTAAGCCAAAAGTTACTTGCTTCTGAATCCATAATCAATTGGTATCTTCCTCTGAAAAGTGGGGAGGGGGTTTGAATGACAGCAGAGCAGGAAGCATTCAAAAACATTACAAAGCGACAGAGGGCAAGCAACCAAGCTCCTAGGTAGTTCAGAAGCTTTGTCTTAAGAAATTACACACCTCGGGTAACTTGGCAACACTGTGTTATAATTCCTAGACTCATTAAGTTTTGCTTCTTATAAATTATCTGTTGAAAGTCTCTATCCGGACAGTCGTCCATTGATCAACTGTATTTTTACCTGGTCCATTAAAGCCAAAAGCCAACAGAAGTATCTTATACCTACATTGGGTTTGGACCGGATTGCTGAAACAACCAACCAGTTTAACGATAGAACAGACTGTCTGCTTATGAAGTTGGCATGCTGTGATCATTCCACAGTCAAAACAAACATTATCAGACTTGAGCAACGACTTTCAGAAAGCAGGTTTCTCAAAGACAACCTACTTTATTCTATTAAAAGCTAATACTCCTAGATATGCATATACTGAAACATTTGAATGTTTAATAGCAAACATAGCATTTATGAAGAATATTAGTATCATGTCAAAGGTTGATATTCTTGAGCATAGATGCCACTAAGTTCATCTACTTTTTTTTCGGAAGCTACTTAGCTGGCAGAAATAACTGGTCTGATGTGAACACTCAGAGGAATGTTTAAAAGGCCTTCAGTTGCCTGGAGAGCAGTCCTTGTCCATAATGAGTCAGCAGGGCTAATTGGACATCAGAGTAGCTCCTTTACAGAAAGCTAAGGTCATGCCATGTAACTCATTAAAACACTGAGAAGTTTCAAAAGAGAAAACCCTGTCAACACCCATCGAAATATACCCATGAGTTGAAAAGGCAATGGAAAGAAAGATGTCAGATTAGATGAACAGCAGGGTCATAATAACCGCTTGTTAGCTACTTACCTTTTTTCTCCTCAGTTGGACTTTTTTCTGATAATTTCTTTTCAAGTACAATTCCTGCAAAATCTGTAATAACCTAAAACAGACGAGTAACTCGGATCATTTTTAAGATTTACAGGATATAGGGAATAACCAGTCTACATGGCAGTTGTTTTAGACATCACAAAAGTTATCAGAAGCAAAGCTGCATTCATTTCACATGGGGTTAGTTGACTAGTATTGAGTTTGATCACCTTATGTTTTTGTCCACTATTTTTGGACTACTTAGATGATGCAGTTAGCATCTCTTTAGCAAATACAACAGTTACTTTCATCACAACTAGAAAAGTTTTTAATCTGTATAGCTTCTTTTGATGCCTTTTGGAAGCTAGAAAAAGAAAGCAAAGCACCAGGTAAACACCTAAGCTCTCCACAGATCTTTCCAAAAAGCTCCAAGGATTCCTCAGCCTAATACATTGCAAGGAAATCGTATGGTTTGTTTCTGTTAAGAAAAGAATTACTAAATAAGATTCACAGCTACAAACAGACATTTTACAACAGCCCAGGTCATACACATCATATAAATATGTGTATTAGAAATAAAAACTAGGATAATAAATAAAATTTGTCATTTCAATAAAAGTAGTATAATTCAACAGAACAATTAATTAAAAAAAAATAAAAACCAAAGACAGACAAACTCAAGACTTTCACTTGCCAATGGGGAGTTGCGAGGAGGGAAATGCAGACATGTAAAGGACCGTTGGTCAAAGTCCCAATGCAGTTTGGTGCTTTTGTTGATGAATTGTAAAGTAAATATTTAAGTCATCACTGTTGCAAAACAAGAGTGATAAACGCAGAGTACATGGACCTTAGAGGAACATACCAGATGAGTGTATTAAGATAATTATTTTAAAAAATTTAAAAGGCTCCATTTACCAGCTCAAATACAGACTCAGCTATCTAGGAAGAAGAATCACAGGAACAGACCTGAGGAGAACCACCACGAAGAAACAGGGGAACAGTTCTACAACTGAGTACTGTATTAATAAATCTGGCAGCTGAATACTGTGTACATAAAATTGATTTTTAAAATGGGAAGAAGTAGAGAGAAGGGTCAGAGGAACTACTTGCAGGCTAGTGATGCTTTACACGGACAGAGAGAGATTTAAATAAAAACTTAAGGAGAAAATAACAAGATGTAATTAGTATCAGCAAATAAGAATGTTCATAAGGAGAAAGTCCCAACTATTAGTGTCTCTTCAATCCACCTGAGAAAGTATAACAATGGCCAGATACTAAAGACTTTCCTCTCAAAGCCAGACCAAATCAACTCAGAAATACACCTCAAAAATGAGGGTTAAAAACCACTAGAACAAATTGGGAACAGATAAGCGATCTTCTCCAATTCCCAATGCCTTAGAGTCAAGATGTACTGCTTTCTGGAATGTGTGCTCAGTACTTAATGCATAAATTGTTAGTCGTAACACAAGTATGCTAGATAAAGCACGACGTTTGAACCAGTGTCACCCTTTTTACCTTCAACTTAGAGAATGCCCTTTGCTGGTAGCACTCACAAAAACAGCTTGTAGGTCTTCTCTGGCTACTAAGGTTACGGCAATTGTAGAGAAGAAGAGGGAGGATCCCAACATTTTAACCCTGGAACAGCATAAAGGTTAACAGCCCCCAACTTACTAAATCAAGCTGTTAACTTCATTACTAATTACTACAGAACTAATAGAAAGCACTCTGTATCTGATCAGCTCTATCACTATAGAAACATGACCACTACAGGGTCATGCACTACAGGGATATAAACTGTTCCTCCTGCCTGGCCAAGAGATGCTGAACATGACACAGAAAAGCATTTAATTCTCCATACCGCCAATGCTTTGTCATACTGTTTGGAAGAAATATATAGTTCGGCTGCAATATTAATATCTTCCATGGATACAAGGCTCTGGTGTTTAGTTAAGGCTTCCTCTATTATCTCAATAGCAGAGGTCACATCATTGGCTTCATAATAACTCCTATAAAACACAGATAGGAGATACTAAGTATTTAAGATAAATGATAGCATGTACTTTGAACATTAGCAAAATGATTTTCATATTTCTTTTATTTGTGTCTATTACCAAATATTTGTATTAGCAAGACTAAGTTATGAAAGACAGTGAGAAACAGCGTGGTTTTTCTTTTCTTACAATTGTTGACAATGCTTATATATTTCAAATAATTATCATTAGTTTCTGTCCTGTATGTTAGGATATCACTGGAATTTTCGTTACAATATCCCCCGCCTCAAGCCAGGTATCAAGGATGTATTGCATTAACCTGGTTTCAGCAAAACCTTCAATAATAATGCTGTTACAATACATTTCCTTGCATTTTTTGGTGCATTTCACAACTATGAAGATCAAAAGACTTAACAAACTGCTTTGAAACAGGCCAGTGACAGCTTTCTACAAGTTATGCATGAGAAAGCTGAGATACAAAGTAGTTAAATAACTTACTAAAGACTGTCATAAGAGAGCTACACCACAAGCCTCCATCTCAGGCAAGCTTCTACGACTCGATCTGCTCTCACTAGCAGAAAATGGGAAGAGGCAGATTTTTTTCTTGCTCCAGAAACAAACCACAAATGACATACAAACTATATTCTGTTGCAGATGGTTTGCATTTCAGACTGAACAGTTTGTTTCATTCAGATTTGCTGGCAATAATTTTACAGGTCTCTAGTGATACTATATAGACAAAAAATGCGCTGCATTTGTACATAATTGTATAATATTGACATTTTTCCAGTAATCAGTACTTGCATTTTATTCTCTTACTCCAAGAGAACGCAACACTTCTAAAATGACGCATTGATCCTACACAGGATAATTCCCACATGTCAGGCTTCGGAAGCATCACAATGGTTGTGGGGTGCATGCCTGTGTGTGGGTCACCCCCAGCATTCCTGAATTTCAGCTACATACCCATCTCAAATCAGCTGCAGAGCTTGTTAATACAGGTTTTTGAGAAACTCTGAAAAACCAAATCACACTGTTTTAAGGCCAACTTACTTTGCCATGTCTCTAGCCAACTGCATAAAGCGCTCTCCATCAGAGGGAGACAGGAGATTCAAAATACGCCTGTAGCCATCCATAGCCATCTTATGTTCCCCCAGCTGCTCATACAGGCTTGATCTCTCCCATAGATAACGCACATTGGTTGGGTCGTATTTCAGAGCTGCAACAGGAAAAAGCATATTACTAGTCTAGCTTAGTAAAAGGCAACAATGGATTTCACATTCATCTACCTGACTAGATGAATGTTAACAGACATACACAAGCTTTCTGTAAGAAAAGGACATCCTAAAGATTCAGGAATCTTTTACCGAAGTCTAGACAGAGGTACCAAAACTGCAGCAAACTAAATTAGAAAGCAGAAGAAAACAAAATGATTGCCATTAGCACCTAACATTTGAACTACTAAAATGGTTGTTACTCTACCTTTTGTGTAGCAAAAAACAGCCTGTTTAATATTGTCCTGCTCCAGTGACATTTCTGCTAGTCTAACCCATTCCTCAGTATCACTAGGATTTAAGTGAGCTGCAATCAGTTCAAACTGTAACGACTTCTCCATATCACCCTGGTCTTCATAGATCATGGCAAGAGTGGAAAATGGCTCATGAGCAAGAGGAGCTGTGTAAAGAGAAAAAAAATTAAAAACTATTGTTTTAAAATCACCCTGAAAACAAATAACTTGCCTTTCTGCAAACAGGTATCATAATTATATGAAACATCAACACTGCTCTGTTTAAATTCAGAAAAAACTTGCAGACAAGTTTCCAATTCCTTTTTATAAATTATTAAATAGCCTGACTGAACATAACAACCACCATTTATAGCATTATTCTACATCGGAAGTCATGCTGATGTTTATACCTTGGTTCTACGAAGACAATAAAAGCAAATTCTGCAAAGCTAAGCAAAGGCCCAGGCCTCTGCAGAATTAGGGTGCCAGTTTCTTTTTATAAGCAAAATATTAAAGGAAATGCACTACATATTCTTAATTCCACACTACTTATACAGTGACTTTCCTTGTACCGAGTATTTTCATCATCAGGGAAGCCACACTGAATTTTTCTGATGCACATGGCAATTTCACCCCATCCTTAAAGGCCAAGAAGTTTTATCATTCTAACACACCTTGTCGAATGATCTCCATACACATTAGAATAGCCTCCTCGCGTTCTCCTCGAGCAAACCTGATATTGGCCTCTCCCATCAGACCCCTCAAGGCACGAGGAAGTTTGCTGCGTGGTCTTTTCTCCTAAATGGAAAACAGACATTTTTTCTACCGAGGATTCAGTTGTGCCCAAATTCAGGAGACATCTGTCACGCTTGTGCTTAACACAACCTAATAAGTTATTTAAGTACTAGCGATATTAAAACGATTGACCAAAACGTTTGATAAATTTCGTAACTGACAGAGTAACTCTGACATCTAATACAAATGCAATCCAGACACCGGAAAAACTCACTTCATTGTTTTTGAAAGTTTTCAAAGAGTAATCTACAGCAATTTTCTAAAAAAAAAAAAAAAGACAGGCAGCATCAACATAACCAGAAGTATCCTACGTAGAATTATTTTCAGGCAAGTTTCTCAGCGAGTAGCTAAAAATCACACAAACTCGCATTTACGCACTGTGCTTCAGGAGATACAGGGAAGTTACATGAAAGTTTCAATACTTGCTTTCATCATTTTCTTGGTCTCTCGATTAAGTACCATCTCCAACACAAAAACATCTCCAGCTGTGGGTTGCTCAGTAGTTTCTTCTTCCTCCTCTTCTTCTTCCTCTTCCTCTTCGTCCTCCTCCTCTTCATTTTCCCCAAGCATGGACGCAAAGACCCGATGAACAGATTTACTGACGCCATCTGAAGTTTCTCCTGGTTGAGAAAGAAGCAAAAAAGGTTTATGATATAATCAAGAGTACACGCTGCTTATCAGGACAAGTGCAGAGAAAACAGAATTCTTCATAATTAGTAGCCCACTTGAAAGAGCTATTCTGTAAGAAAAAGGCCTGCAGAAATGCAGAACAACTATCAACAACCTGTTTTTAAAACTCTGCATTATTCACCACCAATGCTTAGTATACCCCAACCTCTAACATTGTTTGGATATTTGAAATGAAAGCCAAGAGAAACATACTAAGCAATTTTCAAGCACAGAGCTGCTTCGATGGAGTAAAGCTTTTCAGCTGAAGAGGCTAAGCGAGCAGACAATTACACTAAACAATAATGCAGCAACCAATTTTTAGAAGTAGTTTAAAACAAGATCTTGTAACTATTCTATCCATGACAATAAGTACCTTTTAACATGTGTAAATGCAAAACCCAGATTATCTACATTTCTCCAAAATACCCCCACCAGAAAATTCTTTAAAATAAATCAGAATATGATGCTATATATCAAAAATCAATACGCTTGAAATATATAATTTTAAAATTTTTCACATTTTTTTTAGTTACAACTTTTCATTACTAAGTTAACCTAGGATTATAACAGCCCAGAAGTCTATATCTTTGCAAAATATCAAAATATGTAGTCTTGAAAGTTTTCAGCAGGGGGACTGTGCGTCTAAAGATTTGATAAAAGAATAACCACAGCATCAAGCTCAGACTGAAAAATAAACCTATTGCCTATATGCAAGATGAAATTTGGTACCATACCTGAGTTTATGGTTATTTTTTTAGTTATTTTCTTTCTGACTTGGATATACTTCCTTATTTTCATTCTGACTTACCTATTAAGCATCTAAAAATCAAGACTTTTCCTTCCCCCGTCTGAAAAAAAAAATTGTTATTAATTTAATGTCCCTTTTATTTCAGTCTCCTTGGCTGCAGGAGTAATCTGAAGATTGTAGCAGATTAACTCTGAAGATTTATGTATGAAAAGCCATTTTAACAAAGACCTTTTATAACGTTTTTCTTCTGAACGTCCTAATAGCAACTCTTTAAATAATGATATAAATATTATCAATGCTTCCTTGATTCTGACTGCTCTTGAGACTTCTGTGTTCTCTGTAGCAAGAGCAGAAGTAACACAATCACACAAATCTATCAGGATATGTTTTTTCTCAGATAAAGATGATGTTCATGAAAAAACATGTAACAGACTGGGTGGAATACAGAGCAGAAAAAAGCAGCTTGGAAGTATTTCAGAGACATCAGCAAAAAGGAGGAATCAATAAGGAACCACAGATATCTATCTGGCCCAAGCAAGTGCTCATCTTCTGTCCCCTTAAAATGAGGTCTGGCCTTGCTTTCAAAATCAGAGCACCACCAACACACGTTTTAGGTAAGACAATTTAAGGCCTATTTTTGAAATTTAAGAGAAAGGGAAAAAAACCAAACACCAGAACGATGAGAATTTGTAGTGAAAGTAGCAAGGCGAGTCTAAGAACGAACACGAAGAGATAAAAAATTGCACTTTGCTATCTCAGAGCATTGGCAATCCCACGTAAAAAATGCCCTGACTGGTGCACAGAGTGCAGCTTCTGAATAGAAAGTGTCTGAAACAGACCGCAGCACTCTCAATCCCAAACTCAAATCCAGAACCCCAGGCATGAGATCAACAAGCACTGATACAAACTAAAGAGAGAAGGGTTGCTCCAACCCCTTCCTGCAAGTCCTAGCACTATGTAGGAACCCCAAGAAAGTTAAGCTTATTTTGCTAAGGCATCTAAAGAGGTATTACCAACGCAGTAACCGCACAAAGAAAACCAGCCAGGGAATTTGTAGCTAGGAATATCCAGCAGAAAATAAGGAAAGAAATAAACGTAGACGCTCTGAACAGGCTAAAGGATAACCAAGCAGAAAAAACCTCACACAGAAAGAGAAAAAAAAATAAACTCCTCTTTTTAGCTCTTTTCTTTCAGTCCAGATGACAACGGAAAGCAGCAACACTCACGCAGTAGAATCAAATATTCCAAAACACCCAAGTCCAGCAAAAGACTTAGCAAAGAGATAAACAGGAAAAAAGCCAAAACAAAACAGACAGATGACTTTTTGAGATTAAGTTAAAAAGTTCAGATTATTTGTAGCTTTAGAGAGAGTAAATACTTGAGACCACATGATTAAGAAACCATGAGGGGAAAAAAGGAGGGTTTCCCTGAAAAAGATCACCAACTGGCCAGATCCAGTCCCTTAAAGACACTGAAAGTTAAAATCCTGGCTATGACTCAGAACATCCTACCGAGATACACGTTCTAAATATGCTTCAACACCCCCAGGTTCAAAGGAAGCAGCTAAGTATTTATAAAAAGCCAGCTATCAAAGAGCAAATGCTTCAATAACCTTTTAAATACATTTTTCACAGAAATTACTATGTTAACGTTTACCATCAGTTTCATCCTGACTGTGGGATTTCCCCGATGATTTTCTGGATGAAGATGGAGCCTCTACATCTTCGGCATTTTCCTCAGCAGATGCATTTTCGCCATCCTGTGCACGCCAACAACACCAGTTATCAGCTTTATAACATGACTCATTCCTTTTACCCCTAATATTTACAATTAGCATTTGGACCACAGGTTTCCAGCTTTTGCACTGCTAGTGAAACAGGTGTAATAACCACTATGTTTTTAAACTAAGAAAACACAGCATTAATTGCTCTCAAGACATTTTTATTCTTATCAACGTGAGGTGACTCAGATGGCAACTGTTCACACTACTTTTGACTGAAGAGATGAGTCCATTGCTTATTTGGCATTACACTGAGGTAAGATGACATGGTTGACTGTATTAAAAAAAAAGTTACAAAAACGTGTGACAAATCCTTTTAGAAGCCTGCCTTCTTAAACACAAAATGAAGTATCAAAATAGCACTTGCTAATCCAGTAAGAAGGTTGCCCTGGGATGTCACTTGTCCTTCCATGACAGCTGAGTTTGCTGAATTTGCTCTCTGAAGACGAGGAAATACGGAAATTCGGTTGCATTTTGACATAAAGATGGCAAAGTTAACTTTAACTACAACACTTGACTCAGGCATATAGAATTTCTAAAAATACCCCCATCCGCTTACCTTGAGACACAAAGCTATGTCTTCCTGTACTTAGGGCTGCAAGAAGCCGCGACAATTACAAAAAGGGGTCAAATGAGATCTCGTCCTTAGATCTCACATAGAATATGGCGGGGCTGGGGTGGGGGTGGGCAGCAGGATACTCTGGAGGAGTTTATATCAAAACCTGCTTCTGCTCATTGCTCCAGCCTGAAGAAGAAATTAATTACGGTGCCTGGAGATAACTGCTTCTGCCAAGTCAAGGGACACAAGCCACGCTCGCCTGCCTTCTGCACTCCTGAAAGGTGGAGGCACGCTCCCCTGAGGGACTTGCTCTACCGGCACCTAACGACCCTTACAAATTAAAGTTAGTTTCTTATCCTCTTCGCACAGAAATTAACAACCATGCAGACGGCGGTCAATAGCCGGGCGCAGCAGCACTCAGCGTAACCCACCCCACCCCCCCCACATACACACACTCTCACACGACGTGAGGAGACCACGCCGCCCTCAAGCGGCCCGCGCCCCGCCGGGTGCAGCCATGGAGGGGGCCGGGCCGTGGGGGTGCCAGGCGGGGCGCACTCACCTTCTCGCGGCTCTTGCGCTCCTCTCGCCGCCGCTCGAACTCCTCGAAGGAGATTTTCCCCTCCAGGTAATCGATCAGCTCCGGGCTGAAGCCCGACATCGCGCCGGCACTAAGCGGGAGCGGCGTCAGCCGGCGCGGGGGGAACTTTGGTGGGGCCGGACGCGGGTCCCTCCCGTTATGGCGCCCGTCCCGCCCCGCGCCCTCACGCCCGAGTTCCGCCCCGCCACGGCCCGGCGCCGCCATCTCGGGGCGGGGAAGCGTCGCCCCTGGGGAGCGGGCAGCCGCCGCAGTTTGGGCAGGAGGGGCTCCAGAGCCCGGGGGTGCGGGCGGCCGCGTCGGCAGGCGGTGCTGCGGCGCTCGCTGCCTTCGAGGGGCCAGCGGCGTGAGGGCACAAAGGGCGAGGGAAGCTCCTGTGTTACCCGACCTGCCTGCAAGATGTTAGACCGTCTTTTCTTTCCTCAGAAACTAGCGTTATTTTTACATGAGGAGGGTTTCTTAACATGATCTGCCCCTTCGGTTATCGTGCAGATGCCTTAAGGGCTGGGGCAGAGCCAGAAAGGGGTGCGAGGGGCTGGGGCTGAGCTACGAGCCGCCGCCAGGCCCTGGGGCAGGTGGCCCAGCCGGGGCAGGTATTTCCCCATTCCCAGGAAAGTAGAAGACTTCTGATAAAAGACTATCGGGGGGGG
>VZSC01010121.1:511421-578077 GCA_013398225.1 Steatornis caripensis | reverse complement strand
GGGGGGGGGGGGGGGGATCACTGCAAACCACTTTGTAACAACTAGCTCCAACAAACTGGAAGGTAACATTTATTTACCAGTTTCTAACAAAGACACTGAGCAGTAGTTAAAAGCACTCTGTTACACTCATTTATTCACGTTTAAACAAACACAGTTCTGCTAGGCAAGGCGTAGTAGCCAAACATCACACATTTGTAAATAGACAGCAAATGTGCTAATTACAGCACGACATCAGATTCCATAGGTAAAAACTGTCATGTCAAGGAAAAATTTAAATTGTCAGGTAACAGTTAAAAAGTCAAAGCGGTAATATTCTGCTGTGAAGGTTACCACTTCGCATGAAGTTCAAAAGTTAATGCCTGGGAAAAAAAAAGGGGTGTGTGTGAGACAAATAGAGAAATACTTCTGCAGCCGAGCGTATGATCCAAACCAAGACCTGGCAACACTGGCTGAAATACCCCAGCAGACCTCTACTTTGAGGAACACAGCTCTGAATGCTGATGAGAACTACTGTGATAATCCTGAACCATGCAGGACAAATTACTTCCACCAGTCATTTTCTCACCATTGCTGTAACTTACAGTAGAGCTACAGCATCCCTTCTAAAGTCCCTTTTAATTTATTTGTCATGCACAATATTCAGTGTGGTGTGTTATTTTTTCCTGATGCACAACCTTGGCAAAAAGGGAACTTGATATTAAAATTTGAGTGCAGTCTTCATTATTATTCATGACAATAAGAACAGTGGATCTGTGCTTTTGATGACAGAAAGGGATGTGCTTAAGCAGGCAGAGAGCAGGACAGAGCTAAAAATCCTAAGCTGCATATTGATTACAAATGAATCTCTTAAGATACTGGGTAAATCACCAAAATGCTTAGATTCAAATCTTACTGAAATCTTCACCTAGTTCTAAAACGGGAGAACACAATTATTTACGTTTCCTCAGAACTGCCAGTATTCACTGACTGACTCCCAAAACGCAGTATGAAAGGATGTATTTGTATGGTTATGCATAGATACAATATCTGGGCAGTACCTGCTATAAATTGAGGCTGGATTTATTAATAATGCAAGCTTGCCCCACTTCCATTTTATTTCATATTTATGAAGAGATGTGAAATAAGTTTGCAATCATTTTATTCAACCTTCAATTTTAGTGGTAAAAATAAGGAAAACAGCATGAAGAGAAAGATGTAAAAGCATGCTTTGTTAGTGCAGTATCTTATGTCTAAATTAACTTTCTTAATACACATATATTACAGGAAACCATTACTCTCAATTTATAATTTTACTGATGTACTGATTACTAATTTTTACTTAAACCCTGCATTTTCTATTATCTGTACATTTTCAGAATTCTTCTCCACATGAAAAAAAGGGAGAAAAAGAAGAAAAATTTAGAAGTGTGGTCCACATAGTTCTGCACAAGCACCATGTGTTTATTTCGCCAAAGTAGTAAATATCTCATAAATCTCTACCTCAACAATTTTAAACTAACTTCAGGCAAGAGTTAAGGTGCTATGTTTTTAATTTCCTCTGAAAAATAAGTTGTTTTTATACTTCAGACTGAAACAAGAATCGCTTGAATCCAAATCTTTCACTTGGTTACATGTTAGAGGAACAGGCAACCTCTTTTACCTTGGTCAGCAGCATCTTTCAGCCTTTGAAATGATTTGGAGAATTTCTCCTTTCTTCGTAATCTGCAAATGCAGAAGCAATAGGATCTGAGTAGAACATGACAGGGCTTGGTCCTTCATTGTTCATAGTGAGAGTAGCTGGGAACTTTCTGAGATCAAGACCCCTGCCCGAAAAATAAGCCTGGAGCGTTCTGAAAAACTGAACATATTTCATGTGTGAAAACAGAGCATGCCCAATGGAAATTATTTGTACTGACACAAAGTAGATCTAATATTTGTTCCTACGTTGGACAAAATCCTCTATTTTGATCGTAAACTGGTACAATACAGGCAATATAATTCAAACATGTCCACTCCATCTATGGCTTGTACACCTTACGTGGTGTCCAAAGGCCACTGTTTAGTGATCATCTATGCTCCCCACAGAAACACGGAGGACTCAAACTGTATCCCTTATAAAACAGGCACAGCAAAACCGTTGCTGAGGGCAAACAGTACAGTTCAGTTACACATTTCTCCAAGAGAAATATTCTCCAAGGGTTAGCAACAGTGGGGAAATGATCTGAACAGGCCCCTTAGATTGCTTAAAAGTAGACATTACTGCTTCTTAAAACAGTGAGGAAAAATTGTGGGGAAACGAATTTTTCCTTCACAAATTCCTTGTAAGATCTTGCAAATGTTCTCTTAATTATATTTTCTTAGCTGTAATTAACTTTCAGATCTTTAGCCACTATTCACGACCATGTGTCAGATACAAACTTATTTGTTCTTCCAGAAGATGAGACAACATGAGATCAGAGTACACATTTGAGAGAAACCTAATAATCATTCCTTTTCTGTTTCATAAAGCCAGCTGCTGTATAATCAAAACACATTTTAAAAAACTAAAGCTGCTGGATGGAGACAGAAGTTTTACGCACTACCGCACACTGAGGTGGTCTCTTCAGTTAAGGGGTACATCTTGACTGAAGAACGCTCATTCAGTTGCAGTTATTGACTATACGAAGTGCACAGTTACTAACACTACATTTAATGGACCCCTCTTACCTTTAAATTTAGAAGATGAAAAATCTCATGATGGAAAACACAAAACCCACACAAAACTCAGGCTATCTGTCTTGCAGTATTTCCTTACCAGGTCTCTGTTTCTAGGGTTATCTAGAGGTTTCCATTTTTCTTCCGGTTGGAAAGGAGCACCCTTTGCCAATCCTCTCACAGCCAATACTGTATACAGACCCAGGAGCACCACCTTCCACATGCTGAAGAGATGAACAGGCTATCTGAAAGAAGGACAACGAACCAGACTCCTTAAGTCCTACTGAGCCGTCACTGGTAACGAATAGAGCAAGCATGACAATCCAGCAGAGGGCTGAAAATAACTTATCCGTGTCAAGGAAAACCGGCATACTGGAGATTACATCTGTGTGCTATTGACTTTTTTTTGTTTTATAATAGTGTACCATGAAGAACAAACTGTTCTAAAGAAGTGTTTCCCATACCAAAGCTATTTCTAGGCACTGGATTCTCTTTTCAGAAGGGCGTAGTATGACATTTAACACAAAATATTTACATGTATAAATTTACAGTTATTATTACATACAGCCATTTTCATTGGCTGATTAGTTACAGCATCAGATCTTTCTGTGCTCCAAGAAGAATGCAAAAATACGGCTTGAGATCCAGATAGCTCAATTTTTTAAATTGCATTAAATGAATGTGTACTACGTATACTACGTATATTAGTAAGTGCAATAATAATAGAGCCTGCTATAATATACTACAGATCCATTTCACAACTTGATTCAAGGGAAAAAAAAAAAAAAGAAGATGAAATAGGTCTCCCTTTCACATTCTTTAAAGTAAAGCTTACCAGTGAATTTGGCTCTGGCTTGCCCCTTCTTGGTTAGTCTCCTTGTAATCTGTGAACAAACTGATCTCTGCACTTGTATTTCTAGTGGACTGTAGGTGGATGTCAATGACGTTAGCAGGAGTTCAAAAATACAGTAATGATTCCATTTCCATCCGTGACATAAGGACCCTTGAGACATCCTTAATACTCTTAAGACCTGGTGCTATCGAACAGTGCAGTGCAAATTCCTCTTCTCTAAGCCGTATTGCAGAAAATTGGTGGTAAGCATACAATAAGTTTTTAAAAATGCCCAGCAGAGCTGTATCAAAACATTACTTTTAATTAAAAGTAATTAGCCGTATCTCTAGAGTGGTGACTAACAGATAATTACAGCTGGTTGAATGGTTTTCAAGCAAGATGAGATATGGATCATTTTCTAGAGGCCGGAGAGAGAGAGAAAAGTAAGGTCTGTTTCAAGATCTGAAATCATATCATTTTAATGAAAGTGTTGCTTTCCTACCCTGATTTTATCGGCAGTCAATATCCTGCCAGACCAGAAGCTTAAGACAAAGACTGCAAGGAGAACTATACTAATTTACTTTGGCCTTATTTCACAGCATCCTTCATCTCAAAGCTATTTGATTTTTTTGCTTATAATTTCTTTATTCTCTTCTCTCTACTATTTAGACAATACTTTAGTTAGTATCACATAAAATGTATCTCTAAATAGACATGTTAAAACTAAAGACTTTTGGCCATTATCTTACTCCAGATTATAGATGTTTGCTTCTGACTAAAAGTTTTACATCTTTGGTTTAAATTTTGAAAGCAAAACAGAAACCTAACATCACCCTTCCAGGCAGACTAAGTTGCGGACATCCAAACACCAGTAGTAACACAGTTAAAATCCCAGCAGTGTTATTTTCATAACTGCAGTAACAAATACAAACAAAAGTCAACTTATCCAGTTTGTGTATTATTCTACAGACTTGGAATAAAACAAAATCATGAAAAAATAAGAATCCATCAAAACCCATCAATTACTTTTCATAACTGACAATTTCCAGATAGTAGACTCGTCAAGAACCAGAACAGCAGTAGCAACAAAAGAACTTGTAGAAAAGGCAGGCCCCAATGTAAGGGAACTAACTTTGTTTATTTTCTACATAGCTACTTATTTCCAGTTTAATTTTGTGTATAATTTACCTTCTAAATCAACCAGAAGTAGAAATACATTCTTCTAAAGGAAAAAAATATTAGCCAGAACAACATGCAGTTTTCTCTGCTCCCCCACCCCCCTTTTTTCCTCCCCTCAATTCTTTTATTCATTTGATTTATTCTGAAAGAAAACCTGGGAGATATGCAGTACCTGCAGCTAGTAAATCATACCAAAGTCATCTATGAATTTGATACAAGTTGAATTTAGGCAGTTTGGCTACCTGATTAAGTATGCAGATATGCAAGACATTCAATTAGCATATATTTTCTGTGAGCTGTCTTAAGAAAAACAAACTTACAAACTTGTATTGTTGCTTTCTCAGCTAAAAGTGTCCAAGAAATTGTTTGAGCAAAGTCTGTTTAGACTCAGTGCTCATTTTAATGTGGGGGTTTGGGTGGGGAGTTTTTTGCCAAAAGTTTTTTGGTTTGTTTTTGGTTGGTTGGTTTTTTTAAAAATAATTTTATTATAGCTCTTTCCTTCAGTGAAAGTCAAATATAAGTGAAACACATTCATATTAAATTACTGTTAATATAGTTAACATTGATTAGAGAAAATTGCATTCTCCTCTGAGAACAGTAGCTGGTTTAACAAGTACTTTCCAAGCCAGATGTCAGTGTGCTGCCTTTTGAACGTAGCCAAATTTAAGCACTAGGTTTTTCTTGACAAATTATGTATATAGACACACATCTTCAGTAAATAAAATCTTTTGAAAGTGGCTATACTAATTATGTAGCCCTTGTGGCACAGTAATATTCATGTGTTTTTGAATTAAATTGCACTGAAGCTGAAAACGCTCATAGCTTTGCTTGTTCAGTTTCTCGCAAGTTACTTTAAAAAGTTAAAAATCTTGTTCTAGAACAAGAGGCAAATTCAAAACTAATTTAGCTGCAGAACAACTTTTATACATACAATGCTCTATATACACTACATTATTCCCCACACATTTTCCATTTTATTGCATTTGTCATTCACGATAGCAAGGCGGGTGCAACAGCTTAAGGTGCATGAGGTAAGATCTTGAGACAAGCTTCATCAGGTATGATCTTTATTGTGTTCTACTCAAGATGTTATGTAAAGTACTGCTCTAATCACAATGCTTTTGTTCACTGTTTCTATTTTCTGCTTAGAATCCCAAGTATTACAAGTTATAAGGAAAAGCACCAAACTGCTCCACATGAGTACCTGAGCAAAGACTAAAGGCAAATGTTCATCACAACACTCATTAGCGTGCTTGCACAATGGAAGTACAAGTAACATTCACGACACTCTACGGAGTATGACCGGTAAGTGGCACTTTTTGTGAATTACAACCATTTGTACTAAAGCAACCATGTTAGAACACCATACAGAAATATATAGAAGTGTTTATTTAGCAGAGCATATGCTATACAGCGTACTCTGTCATGCACGCTTAAAAAAAAAGACAAAAAAATTGTGAAGTACACAGTGCAGACATCAAACAAAATACAAACATCCCAGCACAGCTCTCATTCAAGTTGCCCTCAACTTCAACAAAAAAGTACCAGTATCTAAAAGCATAGCTTCTAAAGATTCTGATATTTCAGCTTTCGGCAATTTCAACACTAGATGAAGATACCTATTCCCCAAGGTTTTCTCTGCATCTCACAAGACAAGGACTTTACCAAAGCTTATCACACATTGTGCAACTGTATCTGAGAACTCAGTTATAAACATTTTAATAAGCACAATAACTTATTATAGCATTATTCAAACATTTATAGATAAGACTTTGTCAGCATCCCTAGAAACCTGTAACTATTAAGAGTTAGTTCCTCCTAAAACACCAGGTTTACACTAGCTATATAAGAACTCAAAACAGAGGAAGAGTTAAGAACATGTAAGACAGGTTGCTTGTGAAGCAATAGATTTTTCCAAAGATGACATATATATTCTTTAAAGTTTTAATCCTCTTAACAAAAACAAACAAAAGCAGCAGCCGCCCCTCACAATTACCCAAAACAAGTATTTTGGCTAACATTATTCTGTCTTTGTGCTTGGAAAAAACAATTAAAAGGTTAAGTAAGGAATCAAGTTAGTAGGCCTACACGATTTTTCTAGAGTAATTATCATTTATAAAGGCCTTAAAGGTAGTTCTTCCCTCTCAATTATTTTGATAGTAGAATATTCCTGTAGCTAGGAAATCAACAATGGGTAGGATTACTGAAATAACACCATCACAAAAGAAAGAAGAGACAATCAGGTGACTGGAATGAGGATTTTTAAAGTCCCAAACTAACACATGAAGCAGCAGGGAAGACACAAAAATTGCATGTTCTCTGTTGTGCCACAGCATTAGCAACATTGTGGCAGCCAGGTACAAGTTAGTTCTCAATAAAAGCAGGTTAATAACTTTGATTTACATTGCTTCAAATAAATTACTGTGATCAGCTGACATGCAGTCATTTTGTGTGCCTATCCAAGTATCCACAGTCCAATGGTAAGCTTTGACATACGGCATCTTTATTGAAGATCCAGTGTTATATAGTACTAATACCGGGGCGGGGGGGGAAAAGTCAGAATTTGGGGGGTTGTGTTCAAAACATACACAGAATCCTACAGAGACACATGAGGAAAGCCAGCGGTGGCTTTTCCTGAGCTCTTCATATTAAAAATATACATAAGAAAACATTTTACTGTATCAAAAAAATACTTTAAGATCTTGACTATTTCTGGTTTTCTTTACTGAACTGAGAAGAACAGAATGTAAAAACTCCCCCTCCCCCAAAATTTTCAGGCTTTTATATATGATTATTTCTCCTAAAAACTGAAGTTTGTTATTCAAACTTCTGGATCTTTAAAACAACCAATCAACTCCACGCCACCCGCCCCAAGAAACCACCTTCCAGTTTTGTTCTCACACTGGCATAGATATTGACACACAATGGCTTAAATACAGTATTTTTCTTAAACTACAATTAGAGGATTTTTTTATTTTGAAGAAACTAAAGAATAACATTTTTAAAAATCATTTGCCACACAGACTTCAAAGCTGAGACAGGTATCTTGGACTAGTTGTCCTTCCTTTTTTTTTTGGTCAAAATGGGAAGACTTGAGAAATTAAGGTCAACTAAAGCTTTCTGACTTTGGTTGGTGTGATTCCAAACCACAAATATACTGTACTTGTCATAAATTGTCATTTCTGTAAGTGTAGTAAAAAGGAGTCAAAATTATTTTTTAAAAAGTATGTTCCCCAAATCAAGTTTCAGTATTATCCACACAAATATTTTTGGTCAACTTCAAAAAACCAAATATAAGGCTACAGAAGTCCACAGGATACAGTTAGAGTGTATTCATTTACTGCTTTAAGGCACAGGTTTTTTTTTTTGCTCTAGAAAGCTACAAGTCTGAAGTCACAGTGAAGAATTTCACATTTCAATTTTGGTCTGGCACTTTGATCATATATGCCATGTCAACTACTTGTAGACTTCTGTAAAATATTTCAGTTGTCAGGTGCTGCAGTCTCAAATACTGTTTTCACACTCAAAGTGATGTAAGCGGAAAATACTTAAGCTTGAATTGATCCCAAAGTAGTGCACTTACCATTTCATAAAACTAAACATCAACACACTTGCACGTTTGATGCTTAATATATATACCCTGAAATTATTTAAGTTGGAGGGAAAAAAAAGTCTTTGCTGGTATTTCAACAAACTTGAAAACTTCAATAGAACAGTCTACAGGACAGCTGTTGTGTATCTTCACTAGGTCAGTCACAGTGCCTACTATTACTGTGAACACTGTGGTTTGGTACTACAGCGGAAGGACACCACAAACCAAGGATAACTGCACACAGAAGGAGGAACTGGAATGATGCGCCGCAAAACAACGAGTTTGTGTGCCATTCCTGACTTTTATAGACACCAAGTTAGCTCTGATACCACTGAGATTCCTACAGAATCTAGACAGCAACCTGCCAATAACTGTAGAGAGGCCATGCGTACAAGATTTGTTTACGACAGCATGAGTAGCAAAATCTGACTGCATTTAAGAATGCAGAATGAGACCCTAAATCTTAAGTGAAATTAAAGTCAAAACATCACAGCTTTGACTCAGGTTTTCATGCTACAAGGCAATAAGCACACGCTTGAGGCAATGATGTGCTTAGATACCTGAAAAATTGAGGTGCTGGGCAGATTTAAGCCAGAGCTATAGAATTTTCTCCTTAAATGCTTGAAATTTATTTTTAAAAGCAGTAATGTTTATCAACAAGATGAAATTTACAGATTTTATTTAAGCTTTAAGATAAGTGAGCTGATTAAAAGCTTTGAATACATTCTTGCATAAATAAGAATATACATCAGAAAGTATTGTACTTGTAAAAGACTTTCAAATAAGCTTTTAGAGATTTTAAGGATTCTATTAGGAATACTAGCTTAAAGTTCTGGCTCAAAAAAAAAGGTAGAAAAACTATTTTACTTTAACATAAAAATGAATCTGTTTTCCATTGTCATTCACTGGCACACACTTCCAGAGGTATAAAAGAGCAGCACGTAGCTTTGGTGACAAAAGTATGTCTCCCCTAAAGGAATGGTGATGAGAGTTTTAAAACCTTTTACAGTACAGTGCTAAGTGCTTATAAAAGCTAGCTTGATTATCTCCCAGAAAAAGAGAGATGTAAAACATCAAAGGTGTAAATTAAGTGACTAACATTGACCATGAAATGGAAAACAAGCACTAAGAATTTAGTCTGGTTTACAGCTAACAATTTTCTAGTAGCTTAGAGACTTAAAAGAGCAGCACAATTATTGTACACACACTTATAACCGCTTCCAAAAACTCTTTAACTCAGAGTATTGAAGGTCTGTAAATGGCTGTTTTTTTCTCAATGTAAGCAAGACAAAAGTCTGAACACACTCATCACAGTACTGAAATAAACTTGATCAAATGAAAGCTTCTCTAATGTTTACATTTATTCACAGGCACATAATCAACTTTATTCTGTCCTGTCAAAGCTTAGAAGCAAATGTATCCGATTTCAGAAAACAAGTTGAGTAACAACTTCATAACATTGTTACTGGCAAACGCATGGAAAACTAGACTTCATATCAAATACCGACGTATGCAACAATGCTTTGGGGTTTTTTTAAGTATCAATACATTTTATTTTATTTTTTTAAACACTGACTTTAAAGGTAGCCCAATTAGGTTATAGCTGAAAAGTTCACTTAGACCTGCGGGCAGTCTCTATGTTCTCTGCAATTATTACTACTACACTGTTTAGGGATTTGTTGTGTTATTCGTTTGTTTTAAAACTTAGCAAATTAATATTTTGGAATTAATTACTACATGTATCAGCTCACTCAAAACCCAAATCAGAGCAGAATTCTAAATATTAGAAATAATATTAGCTTGAATTCCAGTTACTGCTTTTTTTTTTAAACAAAACAAAAAAATCCCTAACCAAAACCCAAACTATTAATCCCCCTTTTAACAGGACGCTGAAACGTGACACACTGCAACCAACTTCTAAATCAAAACTAAAATACCACTTTTGGACAAGGTGGCATTCATTCACGTGCACGGTACATTTGGTAATTCCAGTTAACAAGTAACAGTTTTTCCTTACCAGACAAATATAGACCTTTTATGAACTGTATGTTAACAGGTGTAGCTGCTATGATTGCAGCGTGATAAGACTATGAGGAACACGTTTGATTGTATCAACCAATTGTATCATCCTGAGGTACAAGTCAAAAAATGGTGGCTTAATCTCAACCTAAATGCTAGATTATATGGCATAATCTCCATCTAAATGTGGTGATCATCCACATGGATGAAGAACAATGGTTTTGCAAAATTAATACCTCAACTTATGAAAAAGGAGAGAACAATAGAATTTGGGTCTGCATGTTAATAGAATTCTTCCCTTATAGAGCAGAGGTCTAATCCATTACAAATTAATTTGTGTCTTGATCTTCTCCCACACAGTCTAGATAATCTAAAATTTGAACAATAAACTGGAATTCTAATTTAGTTAAAGGTGCTAAAAGACATTACAATGTATTTGCTGAAAAGCTGTTTTATAAATGCAGCCTACGCATAATAAAGGATATTTCGGTAATATTTACACTTCCTTATACACGCAATTAGAACTATGTTAGGTTAGCCTACGTTTCTGCTGAGATCGTAACTGCGAACAGTGGCAGAGATTCACATAACACAAGCCTCTTCTCCAAAAGTAAAAACAAATGAACCAGAAAACCAGTTTTAGACTGTTATAAAATCTTGTCCTTTTCAGAATGGCAAGTAGGATAATTCATCCTCTCTTAGAATGGGATGAATTGTTCTCTGGATTTGTTCTAATCCTATCCCCCTCTACTGATTATATAGAAAATCTAGTTGGAATTAGACACCTAATCTCTCAAACAGCTGAAGTCAGTCCACAAGCACTGCAAAATCCAGATGCACATCTCTGAGAACAGTTTTCATCCAGCAAATTACACAGAATGCATATAAATCCAAAGCTGCAGTAAGACTTCCCCTCCTTCCCACAGTAAAGGTAAACCATCACTGAAAAAAGGAAGCATTACGGGAAATGTGATAAATTCTGTCATCTGGGATCTCAGACTCAGGATTATATCTATTCCTGCCTCCAAACTTGAAAATCAGGTAGGAATCTATGCAAGATTCTGTAACCCATTTCATGAAGAGTGATAACAACTATGAATACAATTCCCAGCTTTAAAAATATCATTAAATTAAAGAAAAGGTGTTACTCTATGCTGCTGTAATTCAGTAAGTTTCAGAAAGTTTCGCATTGTGGCAGATTTTGGAAGCTATCAAAGCTACTACACGCAGAGACTTTTTGCTCTCCTTACTCCGATTATAATTTTATTCTCCAACAAATGGATTCGTGCACAAAGAGCCCATTAAGATGGCAAAACAAAATCAGAAGTAAAATACAGGAGTAAGCCAAAAGGACTGTGAAAGCCAAGAAAAATTATCTTCCACAGAAATCAGATCCTGCACATTTCACGGACAGCCTTTTACCAGCCCCAATGCAGCTCTGCCATCATCTTTCATTCACAGCCTTTTGAAAGTAGAAAAACTACTCTATTCTCCTATGTCTGAACAGCAATTTTTAGGTTAAACTAACTGGTGGATTTAGCTACAAGTATATTTAGACACAAAAATTATCTTATGTACGTATACTGTAGCATACATTTGATTAGAAAGTATTGGATATAATCTATTCAAATAAGTTTTCTGATTTACAAACACTACGTATAATCTAACCTTTTTTAAAAAAGGTTAAGACTAGAATACCAGCACGTAGGTTACTGATAACAGTGACAGTGGTTTGGTTAACTACAATAGTCTTACTCAGTTCAAGCAGTTTTAATGACTTACTGATAACTTGAACTGCTGACTTTGATATGAGCAGGCAAAGCACGTGCTTACTTCACATTTGTCCTTCATTTTGGAAGGTCACTGTGTGAATTAAGTCTTTCTGGCCAGCTCAAATGAATTGACCCCAACAATACACTGGAACTAACTCAGGCACTTTAGGCAAGATTAATGAGATATGATGACATTAATGGGTCAGCCTGGCTGCACTACTACATCAATAATATACTTGATTGACTGTGGGTAGCAGATTTCCTCTTACTATTCCTATAAGATGACTGAGCTGGTCTAGTATTTGAAGGTAAAAGGTATGTCAGACAGAGTGGAGACAGCTAACACAGAAGCAAGTAGTAGGCTCATCCCTACACAGAATCAATACACCATCATTTATCCTAATGGCTACTGAGGTTTCTTCTGTTGGCAAAACACATACCCAGGGACAAGATTCCTTACATGTAGCTATTTTAGGCTTTGTTATAAATGGCAGTCACTGTAGCATCTAGGCACTAAGTTAATACTTTATACAGAGCTAATAATTATGGTCAGTATTTCCCGCTATTACTAAGAGCTTGTCCACATGAGGAAGTTAGCACTGTATGGCAGGGCACCAGTTTAGAGTGTTGTGACTATTCCATATTAATTTCATTTATGGACATATATTACAAGACGGTTGATTCTCCATTTACAATAGCAAAAAACCCTGCCTTGTCTACCTGGAAACACTGTGGTACAGCAACTGCACTGTAAACTCAAACCATACCTCAACATTTGCTAGCTTCTACATATGGACAAGGTCCAAGGACTAATTTCAGAATTGACAAAATTCCAGAGAAAACTGGCAATGTTTTAAAACAACATTACAGCAAATTGTTTATTAATCTGCTGGTATCCTTCCTGAATAGAAAGCTACACAGAATATTTTTGTTTTCTCACTCTCACAAAAAGTAAAATGTGTAAGACTTTCAGCAATCTCAAAAATGTTTAACTCGCATTGATTGAACAAATGATTTGATAGAAATAACAGTTCTGTAGAAGCAGTACATTCTCATTCGTCTAGACACAACTGTGGCAGCTTTTAAATGTAGCATAAAATGATTGAAAGTATACTTGGCTGTGTAGTTTTTGTGACAGTCACAGTGTGCTTGAAATATTGAGTTTTAACCAGCATAATTTAGACCTGCAAGAGATGCAAGTTCAGAACATGCGCGCTGTATGGCATAGTGAGTAAAAAAAAGTCTGTTTCAGCAAAGTAGTATAGTGAAATATCAAAGTGTGTACAAGGCAAACAGAGTATTGAGATGTTACACTGATATGACTTATGTGCTTACACACACACACATAGTATATTCACTTAATTTTCACAGTCAGGAAATAAACACCATGAAAAGCTTTCAAAGCAGCATGAACAGAACCACATTTTTTTCATAAAGCATTCACAGTTCTGCCCCCTCCTTCCCACATAACATAAACTACTGATGATATTAATCTAGGCGTGCGTTTGTTGAAACTTGCTCCATCTCCTGTGCTAGGTTTCTAGGCTGCACTGTTGTTCCTATGTATAATGAACCTTACACAATACAACACAGCAGGTGTAGAAGAAGAGTAAAGGTTACAAAGTGTGGTACTTTGTATAAATGCATTCCTCCAAAGGCCAACATTGCAACAGACAAAGGGAGTGGAATTTTGGCTGCGATCTTCAAGAGTTTACTGTAAGAATATAAAGAAAAAATTGCCATTTTTGTAGCCATTTATGCAGAAGGTACGCAAATATCATATTTCACTTTGAAAAATAATTTATAGATTTCAAGGATTTTTTCATTTTTAAAACAGAACAAATAGGCGTCATGGGCAATAACAACTGATGCATAAGCACGAGCAATTACGCAAACAGGCGAATAAAACGTCATTTAAAAATATTCTTATATTAATTTAGAAATAAGCTCTCTGTAACAAAGAAAAATGTAATGCTTTAGATCATTTGAGTTAACAGGTATCGGTCAAGAGGATAAACTACGTTTGGTTACTATTAATTGTCTTTAATATGAGGCACTGACTAATTTTATATCTGCACAAGAAATGCTCTACCTGTCAGCAAAACCAAGTGCTCAGAACTTCTTAATCTGCTAGAAAGCAAGTTACACTTCCGCAAGCGTGCCCTTAAGGGGGAGTTACAAGAACGTAACTATAATGGTTTAGAATTCATTTTTCCTTGTAACTTTCTGACAATTATTTGCTGAACGTATGAGGATTCTGTAACATTTGGAAGGATTCAATGAATTCTAATTGAAAAAGTCACAGTTAAAGAAGTTTTTATGCAACTGATGGTTTAGACAGCAAATACTTCATTTAAGTCCATGTTGTAAATAGCAGTGATCTTCTCCCCTTGGCTGAACTACAGGTAATTTGCATGCATTTTACCCAGCCTTTAAGATTTAACCATACAAGTTTTTGAATCTTTATATAGGCTGAACAATTACATGTCTGTGCAGCATACATTAAGTTTTACCACACAAATGGAAGCAGTAAGAAAGAAGTAGAAAAACAAAAACTGTGGATTAGGCTACAGTACCTTGATTTCACTTCAGAAGTACTTGAATTCATGAGAATTTCTAAAATGCACACAAGGATAACAGCTGTAGATCTACACGGATCAGGATCAAGTCTAACACTGTACCTGCAAAAAATTTTTTAACAAGCATGTTACTTCTAAACTAGGCTACCAAATAAAATCCAAGTTGGGAACAAGCATTTGCTGATAACAACAAACATACACAGAATGTATATGGCATCACAGCCTGATTTTTAAACCTTTCTGAATCATTACTTCCTTCAGCATGTCACTGATTCATCTAACACCTACTTAATAACTACATAACTACTCATAAGCCAGATTCCACAGAAAAAAAACAATTATATTTAAACAGAAGTCTTTGATACTGTAAGGTAGCCAACAATATAAGGAGTTTGCAAACATTTGCAATTTTCACTATCTTCAAAGGTTCATATTCTTTTCTTTCACCTTACTGGTAATTTAAGAAGTTACCTGAGATTTTTTAACCAATAAATTAAAGATGGCAAGTTGAGCAGCACAATCCACGTGAATAAATTGAGAATTGTAACATGCATCTTAAGACTGTTAACGGCTTCAGCAGTTGCTGTACTGTTGGAAAGAGACTGTGTTGCTTTTGAGGTACTGTCCATTGAACTCTGATTTTTTACTGTGAGGATACTGGAGTTCTGTGAAGTTTCTTTTGAGTGGTCTGAATCCTGAAAATAAAAGGCAAAAGTCATGAACACATGCACAGGCTTCTAAGAACCCATGCTGAGGGAGGAGGAAGGAAAAACTATCACAACAGTATCATATCATCTCTGATTTAAGAGGAAAATTTGCAATTTCTCTCTCAAAAAGCCAGCAAAAGCAAAGTTAAACAAATCCATTTTAAAGTGTCTAGATTTAACCAGAAATTTCTCTTATACTAACAGTTTATGTGTCTTTGGAATAAAAGAATGGTGAGTGGAGATGCCCTGACATCAATGCAGTGGTAAGAAATTGAGATCCTTGAAGGAGGTAGAACAGAGTAAAAGGAGTAATAAAGCATATGGGTAAAAATCACAGATGATCGATCACTCACAGAAAGATACAGGAGGTAATGCAACTGGGAGTAAAACATTAGCTGTAGAAATAAATAACAAAGATAAACTAATGAGTTGGTAGATGCCAACTTCCAATGACAGGGGGAAAAAAACCACACTAAACAAAAAAAACCCACTTACATGGACATGAAAAGAGGAGGAGAGAATTTAGAACTAAACACACAAAAACCCCTCAAAGAAACCCAAAGAAAACTGTCAACAACTTTTTCTAACAGACTGCTTTTTTAACTATGTTGGCAAAAAAGAACAGGTAGTTATTATCTGCTTGTACCCACACATACTTACATCTTGGATTCTATACCCTAAAGTAACTGAAAAAACATTCACAATGCATGAAACCCAATGTTGCTTCACTCCTTTTTAAACAGCTCAGTTTACTGCAGTCTCAGTCCATATCCATCCAATAAATCATACTCGTCATCTCCTGATTAAAAAAATCCCTAAAATCCACTACCTACCTATCTGGAAAATAAATCATAGAATGGTTTGGGTTGGATGGGACCTCTGGAGATCACCTAGTCCAACCCTCCTGCAGTGAGCAGGGACATCTTCAACTCGATCAGGCTGCTCACAGCCCTGACCAACCTGACTTTGAACATTTCCAGGGATGGGGCATCTACCACCTCCTGGGCAACCTGTTCCTGCGTTTCATCACCCTCATTGTAAAAAGTTGCTTCCTTATATTACGTCTAAATCTACCCTCTTTTAGTTTAAAACCACTACCCCTTGCCCTATTGCAACCAGCTCTGCTAAGAAGTGTGTCCCCATGCTAAAAAGTTTGTTCCCAAAAATACAATTATTATATAGAAATTAAATTTATTTATTGAGGTAAGGCATGCATAATCAAGTACCAAAATTTAGACAAAAACTATTCTTCTGTATGTATTCATATGTGTCCAGTTCTGGGCTCTTCAGTTCAAGAGAGACAGGGAACTACTGGAGAGAGTCCAGCAGAGGGCAACAAAGACGATGAGGAGACTGGAGCATCTCTCTCCTGAGGAAAGGCTGAGAGACCTGGGTCTGTTTAGCCTGCAGTGTCAAGAGGATGGGGCCAGGGTCTTTTAGAGTGGTGCCCAGTGACAGGACAAGGGGCAATGGGCACAAACTGGAACACAGGCAGTTCCATCTGAACACGAGGAAGAACTTCTTTACTGTGAGGGTGACAGAGCCCTGGCACAGGCTGCCCAGGGAGGCTGTGGAGTCTCCTTCTCTGGAGATATTCAAAACCCACCTGGACGTGTTCCTGTGCACCCTGCTCTGGGGGCACCTGCTTTAGCTGGGGGCTTGGACTAGATGATCTCCAGAGGTCCCTTCCAACCCCTATCATTCTCTGACTAAAAGACTAAGTGTTCTTAAATGAACTTCAAACAAATTCACACTGCAGTCATCTTGAACAGTGAATGCAATAGTCCTATGTGATGGAACAGGCTACTCATGTCCTGGCTTTTCTTTCACATCACGCACACAGTAAGTAAACTAGGGCCATCCAGTCATCACAGCACAACCTAATACTACCAAGGCAAGACGATATCAATTCATAATACGTAGCTTGCCAAACAGTCTTTGGTCACAATTTTGACTAGAACCAGGAAATAGACTTACCCAATAAAGCATGTTTTGTTCTGCTCTTACATTCACGTGTAGTTTTATAACCTGCAAAACAAACAGTTCAGCTTTTTTAGTAAGATTTCTTCATGCAAAAGCTGTAGTATATAAGAAAAAAAAAAGGTTAATTATTTTTTGACCATTTTTATAGCTAGATGATTCTAGGGCCCCAATGGAGCTGCAACGCAAGATCTCCCTCTGCCTTTTTATCAGCAGCATCCAAAATGCTCCCTTAAGGAAGGATTTCCAAGCGCAGGGAGAAAACTTATGCTGCTCTGCTTTCTCCCCTTCCACTGTGCTTGACAGAGAAAACAGAGTGGAAAATCTGCAAATTCCTCACTGCCTCTTGCTAAGTCAGTTGTACTTCACTTTTGGCAGAAACCCATAAACAGGCCATATAGGAAAAGTCCCATGTCAGAGATTTACTGCAGAAGGGGAAGTGCATGACAACATCCTTCACAGGGTAACTGTATGTCACAGGGAGTTCAATTAGAGATAGACCTGTTCCTCAGGCTGTGTTTTCAGCTGCCACCTGCCTACTTCAGACAACCTGTAAGCTGCTCTGCTTTGTGCCCCTACTCCCGGATGCACGCTCCAATGCTTCCTTAGAAGCTAAGTGTAGGAGCTGATTTAGCAGCTATATAACCATAGGGTGAATCAGGTAAGTTAGATGCTCTGATGCAAGGAAGACTGTGGAAACTGAATGGCAGGGACTAAATATGGATCTTTGTGGTGCTATCTAAGGGATCAGATTAGACATACAGTAAGACTATCCAAATTCTACAATATATCCACACTCCTTCCTTTTACTCCGTAAAGATTTGTGAAAAGTCTTCAAAGATAAAAAGCATTTGACAGAACATTCCAAGTGCTCCCTTTGCTAGTTTCTCTTCAAGGGAGTTATTACACTTTGATTTTATAACAGTACCTATCCACGCAATTTGATGCATTATTGTAGTGGGCATATGGGACTGTACATTTCTTTAGAAAAAGCATTAGAATTATTTTGTTCTATTGCTAAAGATTACAGGATTGTGAGAGTCTGATAAGTTCAAAAAAGATCTGTTTCAAGTACGCACATTTCTTCTAAGTATGAAAACAGTAATCTGTATTTTTGCTTTTAACACGGGGTTAATTCAAAGCATATGAAATTTTGAATTCAGTTATAAATTCAAAACATCTAGCCTTTCAGTACCTTAAACAAGTATTGAAGATAAACAATGAATACAGCAAATGCACCACAAGTGGTCCAGCTAACCAAAGCAAGGGATGACACCTCGCAGAGTCTTCTGGGTGTAACCAGCTTGTTGTCTTTATGAAGTACAGTAGGTCTAAAAAAAAGAAATGTTATACTCTTGTAACACCACCAAAACTACAAAGATCAAAGAATAATTGTGTTTTGTAAATGACTGAAAATAATAAATTGTTCCTGAATATTGATTATACACTGGAAAAATAAAGTCAGACAAATTTTAGCACACATAACTACTACATAAGCTACTTTGCAAAAAACCAAACAAAAAGCCACCAACAAATTTCCTATCAAATGAAACCAACAAGACAATCTTACACCTTCCTGAATGTGTGTCTAACTAATGTATTATTTTTGCTTCATTTGGGGAACATAAAGGATACACTAGTGAATATAAAGCGTTAGATACTGCTAACTGTAGACTATGCATCAGTCACCAAGTTCTTCTGTTCAGCCCAAAAGAACAAGTATCAGCTTATTAACACTGCTCAGCTGCATCATGGAAGTGACTCCTGCTACAAATGCCCATGTACTGCAGTGTTCAATGATAGTTCAGCAGAATGCAACAGTAAGTCTCCAAGAGATTAATTCTGTGATAAACATTCATCCCAGATAGGAATTTCTCCTTGCTCACACTCTGAGACACACAGAAAAGCTTATTGTAAGTTTCTGGATTCCAGCTGATACGCCTAACAGACAAGCACGAATCTGAAATGACAAGGATGGGTGAGATGAGGCGTGACAATGAGGGGAACGAGGTGGGGAGGAAGTGCAATAGAACTATGAAAAAGTCTGTCTGTACTTCTTGGAACATTCAGTTATTATTCCAGTATTAAAATAGACACAGAAAACAGAAAAAGTGTTATTCTGAAGATACAATTTTAAAAGCCTTTGCAACAAATATTGAAAATAACCACAAAAAGAAGGCTAGCTGACAAGAACAAAGAATTCCACAGACAGCTAGTGACAAATTCTTTGCTGCTGTTTCTATCAGGTCATTTCAGAACACTGGGCAAAAGTCAAGTGAATACTATCTACTTTAGAGGTATTTCTAGAAAATAAATGGATTGGGTTTTTTCAAGAAATTAAGGAGTAGATCAAAAACTGTAAGGCATTAGAACTGTGTAAGGGATAGAATTTCAAAATGAACAGCTGACTTAGAGGCAGGCACACAAAAAAACCAATCTTACTTCCCTGCCCAAGACATTCTCGGGGTTTGCAGGAAACCAAAAGCTTTAATGAAAAGAGTACGAATTGAGCTAAAACCCTTAAAAATTTATTAAAAGTAGTTTCAAAACTTAGAAGTTCATCACTTCATCACTTAAAACTAATACTGAAGCATCCACTGTAATTTATAAACTAGACGGCTGAGAAGAAATAGCTGATACCAGCTATTTGGTAGAATAAGACCAGAAGTACTAGTGATGAAAAAAAAAAAAGTTCATTTAATGGATATTTTCTGAGTAAAGAGCATCCCAACCAACTTTCTGGAGACAGACAGTTGTCTCAAATCTAGCTAAGGACTGTTACCAGTGTCAGAACAGTCAAACCGTTAAAATAGCTAAGCGTGTTATCCACTTTACTAACTTACTCTTTCAAAGTCTCTTCATCTTCCGTACTTTTTTTAAACATACTTTCACATTTGAATACTCATCTGTACAAGCAGAAACATTCCAGTGTTCTTAGACATGATCTATAAAATTCATCAGTCTAGACTGAAATTAACATCCAAGAAGTTTTTGTTTTACAAACCTGTTTGCACTCTTTAATGCAGTTTATCCAGTCTGAACAATGAGGAATCGATTGCAATGCTTACAGTCCCTTTCCTAAGCATACACACTTATTCTTTGAGCTGCTGAAAAGGGAATTGTTCAGTTGCTTTCTTTTCCCCAACAAGCTTTCCTCGAAAACAAACTGAAAACCTTTGTGACAGCTGGTGAAGGAAAGAATAAAGCCATTTATGTTCCCTTTTGGAAATGTGGAATAAGGAATATGATGCAATCCTCATACTTCATTAGTACTTAACACTGACAAACTCAGATGACTAAAACCATGTATGAACTATATTACAGAATTCAATCTGCCCAAGCATTCACACTGAAGCAAACAAAAAAAAGTTGACAGGACCACTGTAATCTAAAAGAGCATAATTATAGAGCATAATGTTTTACCTAATCAGAGTTAACCATAATGAAGAGAAGAGTCTCAGAGATGTAGAGAAAAATACTCCACTCCAGTAGGCAATGCCTGTCCCAAAAAGAAATAGAATCAGGGACACAAGGGGGAACCATGCATCCTGACTACTCAGTTCAGCAGCATCCACCTCTGGCAGCAACAGTGATTCCCATGTCTCTCTAAACCAGTGAAACCTGCCAAAAACATGAAAGCAGTATTACTTGTCACTTCCAATTGCCGTTACAGTAAGATACATATCAACTATTCCTACTACTACAGCCTTTCAAACAAAATCAGTCAGGTGTTCACAATGGTTACTGATAAAATAATATTCCTCCCCACCAACAGTTTTTCTGAAACTTCCATTTTGCAAACTGCTTTAAATAAGTTATACAAACTCACCTCTGCAGAAACACAACAATGCTTATAAGAGGTTCTACTTTGTAGGGTTTAGCTGTCCTAACTAGTTCAAGGGAAAAGTCTGAACACTGGCCTAGAATCAAGAACAGAAAGCATCTATAGTTATTATTTTGTCATGAACTTTAACAAAGAAGATTTACAATAAAATGTAAATTCAGACAAAGGTTTGCAAGTGCACTTCAAAACAAGATAACTATGTCTTGTAACAGTACTGTAAGCCAGCGTACTTCGTCATCAAGGACCTTACTGGCTGGATCACTCATACTCAGGTAATTTAACATGAGAGCTTCTAGAAAGATTACAGAGTTTGTTACAAATACCACCTGAACTTAAATAAAAATGCATTTTGTCTGAAGATATGTCTACGTAGTCTGCAAACCTCATCTTCATGCACAAACTAAAGTGTTTGTGCCTATTAACAATATATTTTCAACTTTTACATGTATATTTATAAGACTTCTGTTAATTCTAAAATATTATGCAACACCAAATCATTTGCACAGAAGGGACTGCAGAGTAAAATAATAAGGAAATATTCTGTTACAACATAACCTCAGAGAACAACCAACAACAAAAAACTTAAACTGTAGAACATACATACAAGTACTTGCACAAGTTCAATAATACTTAGCTTAAACTCACAACTAGCTAGTCTTTCGTACGTTGGATAAGCAATTGCTTTAAAAACACTTGTGACAGAAAAAAATATTTTTCTACAAAGCTACCTGTTGCTATCAATGTGCCCAATTGTCCTCCATAAGTAAGAAGAATATTAGAAACAACATAGACAGGAAGAGCACCAGCATGGAACCTTATTATCTGAAAGACAAGGATGTAAGGATAACTTTTAATTTATATACATAAAAATATATTTAAAAAACCACCCCCCCCCAAATATTATCAGAAAGTCACCATTACAATGTGATTGGAAATCTTTCGTAAAAGACCCAAATAGTTACCCACTATGATGCATAAGTATTTGATTAACACCATTAGCAATTAATGTTATGTATGGAAAATACTTGGATCTCTCATAAATGGCTAACCAAACATTTGATAAATGACCAAATTATAAATGAATGCTTTATTTTCCAGTAAAGACAAGTATGAAAGCAACACAATAGCATGTTAATGGTATTTCACTAAAAATAAATTCAAAAATTAAAAGGGCACTTTCCAAGCAAAACCTTCATATAGTTATGTATGCTTTGGGCAAAGAATTTTTGGAAGCAATCTCATGTATGTGTTAATTGGCTTCCACTGTCCCAAGTCATAAAGTGCTATCTGCTTAATATACAAATAGCACAGAAATTCTTCTAAAATGGTAACAAAATGAAAAATCCTTGCTATAAATGCATACATTCAAATAGAGAAACTTGCCAGTCATATTCTAGCACTACACTTAAGTGCTTGTGAATTAGTTACTTTTTAGAAACAGAAAGCTGCAGATGGCTAGTCTATTTTTACTGATACCAATGTCAAAATGTATTCTTCATTGATAACCAAAGAAAACTTGTTGCAAATGAGCATATGGATCTACTTAGACTTTCTTCCTAACTTTTAGTTGATGCCAAACGTATTCCAAAATTTTAACACTACTGACTCATCGGGCAAGAAAGCTGCAGTGACCTGTCATCCACATATTTGGCTAACCACAAAGCCAAATGCGTAACATTTACAACAGCTCTTTAGAGCTAGAGCACTTTTCTACTCCTCCGAAAACTGAGGCTTGGCATTTATCCAGATGGGATGCCTTGCCAAGTGACAAGGTTTTAAACGATCATTAAATAGTGTTCCTCTTGACATCAAGAAGGAATACAAAGTGCCATAGTAGGGAAGGGAGGAAGGAAAAACTTCTACAGAAGATACCAACATAAAAAACAGGCTAGTACTAGAAGGTTTTCTTACTTGCCCAAGAATCTGTGTAAGTGATGTCTTCAGAATTACCTTGATAAAAAACAAGTATTTTATTGTTTTATACAATGGTAAGCATAAATACAAACTACTTTTATTTTTAAGAAGCCAACTTAAGTATTAGAATACAGCAATCCCATAACTTACAAGTACAACAGCTTACAAGTGACTTTTTAAAAACAAATACTTCAAAGTTATTCTTAGAAACGAGAGCCCAATTTTCAATATTACTCCAGCTGTTGCAAAATACTTGTAACATGCACTACATTTTGGAAGAGGCGAAGCAGCCTACCTTTAGATTTGTTTAGTATTTATTTTGATTAATTAGCTATATGTTTTAAAAGTTCAAATTATGTAAAAATTCTACAGCAATGCAAACCAGCTATAAAATAAATTTGTATTACTCACTTCATACTGACAGTCTGAGGAAGAGTAAATATTTAACTCTGGAACGCTGTTGTCATTTTGAGGCTGAGCAATATGCAGTTTTGCAGATATCTCAGTAAAAGATGGAACTCTGAAACAGAAACTTAATTGGTAATCGTCCTTACAATCAAAAAAAAGCCAAACATGCCTTAGTCTTCAAGAAGTGCACGTAAAGCTGAACCAGTACACCAACTGCCATGACAAGCTATGAGCGGTATTATCCTATCACAAAGAACTACATAATGTTCTCAGTCCACTATCCTCTGAACTGTCAAGGGGCATGGTACTAGGAATACAGTTTTCCAACCATCTAAAATAAAGTCAGGTTGTTCAACTGCAACTCATGAGTGACAGATATTTCAAGCTGTATTGTTTGATTTTCTCAGGCCTATGCTGCTAGAGCAACTTAGGGCTACCGTGTGATCTGAATCCTAGGTTCTGGGAAGAAGCCAGCATTCAGTTCAGCCTCTATTCCCCACTCATGAGGGGGTCAAAGATTATGCTGAGAATTTCAGACCAGCAAATTGGAGAAGTTGTCTCACATCACAAATATTACCACAACAGGATGTAAACATTCTTCAAAAACATATCAAGAAGCTAGAATTCTTAAAGTCCTTACTTCGCTACAATTATTGAGTCTTCATGTGACCAAGGTATATGAAGTCTGTAAACACTAGGTTTTCTTTCTGCAATGGAAGAGAATTTTAAAAAATATAAAATTAATGAAGAACACTGCGGCAACTGTCTCCAAAAACTAAAATGAAGTAAAACAAAGGCAGCATATAGATCACTATACAGAATCACAATCACTATGCTTGCAGTTACATTGCAATTGACAACGCAATACAGATCAGTGCAGTTAACACTGAACAAAAATGACATTTTTTAACTCATGCTGTTACAGAACAAGACAGTGAGACATCAACATTTTAAAGGCAGGACAGTTACAAGAAAAACTTCTGGTTTCCAATACAAAGCTGTAACCTCAAGCTAATAAAGCCGTGACTTTTTTTTTTTTTTGAAACAAAGTCCTTCAGCATCCCATCCTGTTTAAGCTCATGTAGCTCAACATTCAAATTTAAGGCCAATAATTAGCAAAAATCATAGCCAAATGTGCTATTCTTGAGAAACACTTCTAACATAATGCAGCATCCTGTTGCAAGTTCAACTTCCCTTTGCTGGGAAGTAAGAAAAGCAAACATACGAGGACTATTTCCACATTTTTTCTCTGAACTATCCTTAACAAAGGTGGAAAGCAAGACATATGAGCAGATTATAACTGCACTGCCTAAACCCCATTGCTTGAGAGGACTTTTGTTTCCATCAGCTTCAGTCTTGAGAATTTTCAAAAATCTGTATTAATTCATACTTTAGAAGATTTATATTTACCTTTGAGTGACTGGCAGTGGCTCTCTATGTAAATTTTGAAAGCTTGATATATCTAGAACATTAAAAAAATAAATCACTTACATTCTCCAAACAGTGGTTACATTAGCTTAAAAATTAAGTAGCATTCTTACTCGGTTAAAGTGCTGGAGCTGTACGTTGTAAAGTAAGCCAGTTGAATTTAATAGAATTTTGCTTGAAGAAAGCCCTGTAAAGGATGTATTATGTTCATATATTAGATGAAATTATTTGAGAACTCACTACATCTTCAGGTTGTTTTTTTTCCCCAGCAGACTTACATACTTCTGTATCTGCTAGTCAAAAACCTCACATTTCTTATTTCTTTGTCTGTTACTAACTAAAATTTAGTAAAAAAAAAAAGCCCCCAAAATTTCCCTGACCATTGGAAATTTTAGGCAAGTTTATTATCCAAATGTTAGTAACATTAGATTTCCATTTTCTTTCAAAAGTAATAATAAGCTATACTTACCGAATGAAAAAAGATGTGTTACAGGAAGCTGTACTGTTCTGGAATCCTCTTTGAAGAATTCACAGCCCAAAGTATACTGCAATTCAGGATATTAAATAAAGATCTAAACCGAGCACAAGACTATAAAGCCTTCGCATTTGCCAAATTCTATTCACAGACTCAGGCAAAGTACAGGACACAAAAATTGAAAAGCCACATCTCCACACAGTGCTGATGGGGACTGGCAGGTAGTTCGTTCCTGTACACAGCAGTGCAAGTTTGGGTAGCTTAAGCATAACTTCCAGGTTACTCTGGCTTGCAGCCTTTTGCAAAGGCTATTCACATAGCTGAGAATGATTAGAATCCAGTTCACATTCCTCCTTCTCAGGTACATCTTTGGGGCGGTGGAGGGAGGGGGGGAGCATTGCAAAGGAGAGTGACTTGTACCAACTCTGGATGCAATTTACTAAGCAAAAAAACCCTTTAGTTTTTCTCCTGAAGTTTACTCGTGCAAAAGTAAAGCAGAGTATGCAGCAGGTATGAGTTGTACCATCTCTAATAAGTATTTAGTTCACCTGAATGTGTTACTTTTTAAAAGCAGTTTCCAAGATTTAACACTGGACTGCAACTTAGCAGGTTACATTTCACAAGTTATCTCTCTTCTATCTTTGCTTATCCAAAACGCTGTATATTACCTATTTACCTGCAGGATGTCTTGGTCACAACTCTCTGAAGATAAACTCATAGACAAGCATTATAATCACTTCAACCGTGAATAATTTCTTGGATCATGGATTATCATACCACAGATGCAGAAACTCTATTTGTATTGCAGGAAGCAATGTCAGATCTACTTAAGACTTTAAATTCAAGTTCAGTGTGCTGCCATTTTCAGGACTAACTAGAAAGGCCTGCCAGATCCATCTGGGTAATACGCAAAGTCTGCTTAAATTCACTGCAACTCTTCCTCTTACTGGGATCCTGAGAGGCTTTGATGGAAAGATATCCAACTCATCTGTCAGATTCAGAACTGTCAAACTCTGCACAACTCAGTCTACCACATGATTTAAGGTCTCAGAGCTTGCAGAGGTATCTGTCGCATGCTCCCCAGAATCCATATGTGGTGTCTTCAATTATCTACAGCATTATCTGCTACCCTGGATAAGAGAATTGACTGTTCAAAAAGATAAATACTCAGAAATGCAATCAGAATATTAAGGAAAAAGAAGAAAGAACATTAGAATCTCTGACAAGAACTCTAAGAACTGGTTTGAGAACTGTTGCTTTGTACGTTTCAATTACTATTCATGACTTGGTGTTTGGTATTGGTCACTCAGATGTTTCTGAGCTTGCAGAAGGTAACAAAGGTACCTTCAAACCACACTGGAGAGCAGGTCTATGGTTTCTCAAAGCAACTTTGCACATATTTAATATGCTTCCTTTTCCTTCCGTCAGAGCATATGAAAGCTATGAAACACTAAGCAAGCAATTTCTGCATTTTTTTTTTTTTACCTTATTGCCAGCTGTGGGTGGTACCTGAATGACAACGTGGGACAAAGAAGGATAGTCCTGAAGTTTCAGTATTATAACCTTAAAAGAAGGAAAAAAAAAAAGGCAAAAGAAAAAAGCCGTTACTGAATATACCCCTTAGCTTAACCATTGCCAGTTCCCAAATGTCCACCTTTTGTACCCCTTCCTCTGGAATAAAACTGCCTGCTCCAATGCTGTAAACAGAACAGATCCTCCCCCCATGACATACAGATACACCACGAAGCACCTCTCCCTCCTACAAGTTATGTACAATACTTACCTTGGTGGTTGGAAGTAACTCAACTCTCCAGGACAAATCAGTAGCTTCCAGGCTGTAAGAATTCATGTGCGTTAAAGGATGAGCATATTCATTACGTAGGCACTACATTATGACAGTGGAGTAACATACCAGTTTCTCTCTCTCTGCATTCACATGATTTTAAACCGAGAACAAGTTTGGGTCTACTACAGTTAGCTACCATAGTACTTTATCAAACTGTAATCATTTCAGATACTGCAAATCTTGTTTCAGTATCACATCAGATGCTGCACAGCTCTGACCTTGTCATACACAAAACATTCGGCAGTTATTAGCCATGCGACTTCGGATACATAATGAAAACTCTTATTGAGCTAAAACAGTACTGGCATTGAATTAACACATAGTTTTATTAGCATCTTTTAAATACCAAAAGTACCAATTTTTCCTATGGAACCATCTAAAACACACCATATACAACAAAAATTTTGTTAGCTGCTGTAGAGCTTGCAGCAGGTCTAAAATGGTGTGGACTTACATTAACACACTGAACTGCAACACATTCATTCAGGCATTTTAAGTTTGTTTTTTTTTTTTTTTTTAGAATACCAGGATACTTCAATTTCTCTAAACAGTGTTACATGACCTCAGGACACAGTCCACAGCAAAACTGCTATTATTAGATGAGGTTTTAGGTAGCAGTCCTGAACTAGGCTAACCTGCACTTGATGCTGATCAAAGGTTATATAAAGGAGTAACAGCCTCCTTGGATCAGGAAAAATTAATTGTGACGTCGGGCCGTCAGCTGGCAGCACGACACCATGGCCATACACCTCAGCACAGATCCCAGAACATATAAATACTATGCTAGCTCAATTCCACCTGGAGGCTTTCCCTCATCTGAAGGGTAGACTGAATTTACTTTGAGCTTACTTTGCAAATGTAAGCTAAGCCAGCGTTTTAAATCCATTTTGTAACAATTGTAATGACCCAATTGAAATAATCACTAAATCACCCACATTTCTAAATATTTTTCTCATGACAATAACAATTTTGGAATAAGAAAAAAAAAAAAGAGATGCTTAAATCCACTCTTCTGAGAGCTCTGAGTGATATTTGATGCCTTCTGTCACAGGACTGTAAAGAGATGCTACAAAACACACAATTTAGGAATCCAGCACAGCATGTAGTGTCCACCAGAGAGCAACAGGAACAACTTGTCACTGCTATGAAGGTTAAAGATATAGCTTAAAGAAGAAAAAGTTCAGCTATCGTAGTCTGCATTCATGCAGTAATTTTGTAAAAAACTACCCTTTCCTGTTTTCTTAGTGATACAGAAAGCGTAAATTATTTACGGTAAGAATTTTACTTTTCTTCCCAATCCCTAAGGAGGACAATATTTTATATGCCTTAAATTCAAATGTAGTCTCACAATATCCATTTGAGTAAAGAACAGGAACTGTTTATACTCACCACTTTGATGAATTACTGTTCATACAGCCATAAATCCAGCTACTCGTGTCCTACAAAGTCAATACCATAAAATAGTACATTACCTATGGGTGACTGTATTTATAAATATATTAAAAATAGCAATTCTTTACTCCTATCAATGCAGGAGTTAATGCTAATAATCTCCAAAATTTCTATATGCTGTTTCAGTACACCAGATGTCAGCAACTATTCTAAAAATCCTCTGATAGCAGAACCTTGGTGCAAGTAACTTAATAAAAGAGGAACAAACTTCACTTCTATCTTCATCTCTCACTTTTTCTATTAAGTGTGTCTGTGGCGGCTATCACTATAGTGACCAAATGCTGAAGTGTAAAAGCAGAGATGATGACAAAAACAGTCTCTCTCATTTCTTCAATTGTTTATGATGAAAGATATCCACCAACTTCTTTTCTTCATTTCACAGTGAAGTCAGACTTCTGTGTAAACAGCAAATTATATCCTCCACTAAAGGTCTTAATTTCTTTTAGTTAGAAAAGATTAAACTCTAATAGAAGTGAATTTATATGGAATTACAATTACAAGAACAGAAAGATAAAGCATAAGAGTGAAAGGTGAGGATTTCTAGGAACTGTTTTAAATAACTTCCATTTGCCACCTTTTCTAGTTATGAATCAATACATTTTCTAAAAACAAATACAAGGTTAAGCAAACAAACTTGCTTCGTTTCTCTTAAAAAAATTTGCCTTACAGATGATATAAGTTCAATTTTATTAGAGTTTAATCTTTTCTAATGAAAAGAAATGTGTTAAAGTACTATCCTAAGTAGTCAAGGAATACTTCAGATTTTTAATGTTCTACTGCTCCCCTCCTCAAGAATTTGAGTGTTCTGAAGTGATAGCACCATGATGCAAGCATCTCAGACATTGTTCTGTATGTCCTCCTCCTAGTCCAGTCCAGACTAGTCCAGTCTTCAAGCTACCCTATTAAAGCACAACTAAGATCACAATAAATATGTAAATACTGAAGGTGCTACTGGGAANAAGTAGTCAAGGAATACTTCAGATTTTTAATGTTCTACTGCTCCCCTCCTCAAGAATTTGAGTGTTCTAAAGTGATAGCACCATGATGCAAGCATCTCAGACATTGTTCTGTATGTCCTCCTCCTAGTCCAGTCCAGACTAGTCCAGTCTTCAAGCTACCCTATTAAAGCACAACTAAGATCACCACAAATATGTAAATACTGAAGGTGCTACTGGGATGGGCGATTAGAAAAGAACTGAAAATATACGCTCTCTTTCCACAAGGGTGGTATGGACTTCTTTGATAAAGGGAGGACTGGCAACATGGACAGGCAGGATGGAATGGGAAAGCATCTCAATTTTCTGGCTACTAGTCTAAAAAACTCAAGTAATTCTGAAAAGCATATTTATCTGTCTCCAGTTTGCCAAGAGATTACGCTCATTCCTTTCAAAAATATTAAAAAACCCATTTTGGTTGAATTTATGTGCACTAAGCTAAAAATATAAGAAATTCACATTATCACCTGTCCTCTCAATAGAGGAGACAACTGAGAAAGTGCTGTTTTCTCAGCTGGCTTCCATTGCTTAGTGGAAGACCTCTGCAGTCTTTCAGGCTCACTTAAATTTTATTATGGGAAAGCAAACGTATAAACAGATTTCCCAAATTAGAAGTATGGTTGAATCCCGGCAGCACTAATAATAACTTCTTCATTCAAAACCATCAATACAAATCTGCACTAAATTAAAGGAGAAAGCAATCTAGAGCTAACCATGAGAGCCAAAAATAAGACATTTGAGGCTCAGGTGGCATTGAAGGTTTCAGACCTTGAACGTGAAGTGTGACACACTAAAACAGGAAGTACATCAAACAATGTAAATGGATGCAGTGATTTCAACAAGTGTTCATTAAACTGTCCTAAAACTGCAGCCAATCTAAATTAAAGTAGTACAGATATATAAAAAAACTCCAGACATTAAAGAAGTATTTTCTTACCAACATACTGTTTGCACAGTAAACATGACTGTATGATTTTCTGTGGCTTGCAAGAGGAAATGTGAAATATTTGCCATCAGAATCCTTAAAAGAAAAAAACAAACTGCTCATTAGTAAAAAAAATGCGTAACAACAGAATGAGGAAAAAAAGGTTACTTACATTGTAAACTGAGTAAGTCCATTTTGAGGCTTTGACTGTAATCCACATGAAAGCTCCTAAAAATAAGTATGCCACACTGCAGAAACTATCTCCAAAATCTTATCCCCAAAATCTTTAACTTATCTGTAAATGGCCATAAACTTTATAAGCTTTAACCAACATTCAGGATTGTTACTGCTTAGAATTACATGCAACAGTTATAATCAGTTACACAGGAAGCAGCAAAACCCTAGGATCCAGATACTACATATTAACTGTAAAATAAAAGCCCTATGGATCTTGAAACAAAGCTCTCAAGGCAACAAGTAAGAAACTGCATGATACTAATGTAATTACAGGGTGACTGATTAAAGCTGAGGCAACATTAGAAACAGCCGAAATCTTTGTTCCGGTCAGCCTTTTAAGAAAACTACTACAGAAACTTGTGTAGAAGCAAGTCAACAATGAAGTGAATAACACATACAAGAAAACAGTAGCAATTTAAAGATATGTCTGGAGAAGAAGAATAAGACAGAATAACGAAGAGACCAGAGATATAAATAATGCAAATTGTCATGCAAGAAGGTTAATATCTTTCTTTTATGTAACTAGAGTGAAAAGCTCATCAGAGAAATTTAGCTAAGTATCAAGAGGTCACCAGAAAAAGGAAGATGCAAACATGAAATTCAATTTAAACATAATCCTCCTTATTGCTAAAAACTGACACACCCCTCAAAGGAAACAAACAAAACATCAGTTCCACAATCTCTGTGGACAGCTGTTGCAGTGTCTGACCACCCTCCTGGTAAATTACTTTTTCCTAACTTCTAATTGGAATTTCTTTTGTTGTAACTGGACTCTACTGCCTATTGTGTTATCACTGTGCACTTCTGAGAAAAACCTAGCTCCACTTTCTTGCCTCCTTCTTCTTCTTTCATTAGGCAGTTGAAGACAGCAACAGGATCCCCCTTAGCACTCTCTTTAGGGTGAGAAAACCCAGTTCACTCAGCCTCTCTCCCCTATGCCCTGTGCCCCAGGAGCTAACCATCTTGGCTGTCCTCTGCTCCACACTCACATCAGTATCTGTCAATGCCTAAACGCCGTCTTATACCAGGGTGGCCAAAACTGGACACCAAAGTTCCAGCTACCTTAGTACTTGTGCAATAGCTTATATTAAGGAAATTCCTGAAATAAAATGGTTTTCATAAACAGTTTGGCCCACTTCAGCAAAGCTAGGAATACAGCTGTGCCCTGCAAAAGTTCTGTTTATTTCCCAAGACTCCATGCAGCCAAAATTTCTCACCTTTAACTATGCATTCCTAGCAGTTACAAGGAAACCATTAGTGTGTGCAGTCCATTTTACCCTACCATGTCATTAAAAAAAGGAAGTCACTGACGAAGCAGATCTGAATATTCAGGATTTCCATGAGTAATCCAAGACTTAACACAATGGCTCTGCAACACCCATACTAGCCCCTCTACAAACATGGGACATAAGCATAGCTTAGACTGTACTTTTGACATCTAGCTCTTTCCAACTTCTAAGATTGCCTACTGGGCACGTTGGCGTAAATACAACTCCTACTCGACCCCCAGAATCTAAGCCATATAAAAATGACAGATTTTTGCTCCTACTCCTTTTAATCTACTTAGCACTGAAACCACACGAAAACTGATAGTTTAGGTCTATAACCCATACATAATTTTAGCAATGTCTGAAGAAGAACAAAAAGTATTCCAGAAGTCTGTTAGCGAGAAGATTAACTATTAACCAAGGAGTATCACTGAATCCTGTTCAAAAGAAAACTGCTGCACACCTGTGAGTTCCATAAAAGTGTCAGGATTTTCCTCAAATATCTTTGCAGGGTGTCTCACGAAGTGGTGGTTCAGTACAGACATTCTCTTCTTTGGATCATTAGTTATCTGCAAAAAGAGCACACTGTCAAATTTTATGTTACCAATTTGTGTGATTTACAATCACCACATGATCATAGCTAGCAAAACAGTTTTGGGAATGAGAGGCAGGAGACATTGTTAGAAGACATGGTATACTGATTCTATTCTAAATTCAATACTCTGAACAAATAAAGTGCCATCAACAGTCAATACAATAGTCACTGCAATACAGGAAGTCTACACATGTTATAAAGCATGGCTAACACTTTTAGTTTTATATCGTTACCTGCTTGTAACACAAGGAAACCATTCTATTAAACTTTCTTTATAGACACACATGCATTCTTCCTACAATAACACGCTTATGCCAGAGTTTAGGAGAAATTCTCACATTTATATTTACTAGTCTGAGTTCACAAATCCAGCTTAACTACATCTTGTCCAAATATTTCAAGCATCCAAATAACTGTAGAGCTACACTGCGATTTGCTTTTGGTTTGAGTTGAGTTGGAATTTTTTTGCAAAAATCAAATTTCCAGGACTGATTTTTGTCTATCACGCTTTTCAAAATTGTGGTCATTACAACTGATTTCTTTAAAGTTGTACCCTCCAGCACTCTGCCAGCCAACTCTAGAACAACTGTACCCCTTTTATGTCTCTCTAAATCACATGTTAAAGTGACTACATCTAAGAAACTGGAGAAGTCTGGCCCAGTCTCAAAAAGAACACCTGGAAGCCTTCCTCTTCTATGCCTGGGGCTCTGCTCTTGTGTATTTCTGACCTCTTGGACCTCAATTCCAATTCACGTTTATTGCTGCATAACACTTCAGAAAGAAAACAGAGTACAATGGGAGATTTCTCCAACAGCTTTCAAAAAAAAAGTAGGATATTTATTTAGAAAAGCAATAAATAACTGTAGCTGGAGGTAAAGAAGTATGCCAGTATTTTACTTACATTATATTTTTGTGAGTGCTGTTTGTAAAAGGATGCTACAAATATGTGCTGGCTACTATGACAACAACACGTAGAGAAGTTTAAAAAGTATTATGACCGATTAGACTATCAGTTTTTCACCCTTTGTGTACTAGTCAGAGAGGGTGACTCGAACACGCATTGAGAAGCCACATTCAAAACTACTCAGCTCGCCAAATCTGTTTATCCTGGTGCGAGGTCAACTAAACCTGCTGCATTATGGAAGAAATGTTCAGTCCACACCCAGCTATAAAGAACCAAACAGTCAATAACAAAAACTGAGTTAACACCTAATTATTTCTGACATGTTGATCAAACAATACCAAGCCACAGGATTTTTCACTGACTGGTACAAAACAGCAATAATTTTCTCAGCATGACATAGAATAATCAAAAAGGAGTTTTCCGTCTGATATTTGTCCTGATTAAGCATTCTGGGATGGAAGAAGAAAGTGTGACTGGGAAATATAAAAGAGATCATGTATACAAACCTGCCTTGTATTTTCATCTATGAGATCAAAAAAAGCTCTGATGGTAGCCAGGATCAATTCTTTGCACCTAGAGACAGAACAAGTAAATTTAATCTGGAAAGGAAATATCCAGCGGAATGAAAGTGGTTAGAAGAAACATCAGCATAATATTACGCTGAAGTTAAATTACTGTATAATGTGATAACTGCAGAGAACAGAGGGATGTACAGTCAGTCAATTAACCTTTGTTCCATTAGCTTACCACACTATGGAGAGATGGTCTGTGGAGGCCCAAGCTCTAGGCACAGCTGAGGTCTATTTGGAGAAGGAAAAAAGTTAAGATTTTGTTAGTATTCATCATTTTAAAATTCTAAGCAAGCCTTTCCCCTCCTTATTTAAACATATTTGTGCAAGTATTAAAAAGAATAGTGTTTAAGAGTTCCAGGGACTATGGTACAATAGAATGACTTCTTCAGTCAAAATTCTTACAAGTGCTGAAGTACTTGTAAAACAAAATGACTAAGTTATCTATGTTAGATAGCAGAGACTAATGGTGAAAGGGCAAATAATGGTATGGAGGAAACTTACCAAAAATCTCTTCAAAGATTGCTTCTATGACTAACCTTACTATTTTAATAAGTGATCCTGGCACACAAGAATAGAAGCGTGCCAATGAAAGCTGCTGCTGAAAAATCAAGGGCATCCTCAACAGAAAGCATTAGAATGTCATGCAGAAAGAACTGGACACTCTGAAGCTATTCATTTGTGTAAGTGTATTGCATGTATTGCATTTTAGGGACTAATAATTTCAAAAATGCCGCCCATAAATGGAGCTCATGACCTAGCTGTAGAACTTGATCCAAGTAAGCTATGTATGTAAGCTACTAATGTATTGCAGTTGAGAAGAATAAAAGCAACCACCACAACCACTAACCAAAAACCCCAAAACTCACAAACCAAAAAACATGAGAAAGAACTGGTACCACTACACGAGATCTCATGCAAGATTCTGGTCACCAACTCTCAAGAGAAATGGGGGTAGAGCAGATGCAGAGAACGGTTAGTAGGCCAAAGGAAATACAGAGTTAATCTTCTTAGCCTAGCAGAATCAGAGCTGAGACTATTTATAGACAGCTTTCTGTACAATGGACAGCAAGGTAAATGCTAAGGGAACGACAACTACTTCAGATAACATTTCAAGTTGATGTCAGAACAAAAACATTTGAAAACTGGCTTGTACAATAAATGGAAGTTGGAAATTACAAATTTTCTCCCTACTGAGGGGTGCTTTCCAGCTTCTTCCATGTAGGGAACAGGCTGATGATGGGGCAGGGGGGGGAAGAGGTGGAATGACAAACCTAACTACTTCATGATGTCTCTTGATTAAGTTTGCAAGGAGATATATGCCTGCAAAAGCAGAACACTGGACTTCACGATCCAGTACATCCTTTCTATTCTTAAGTTCTTTGAAAAACAATAAAGAGACGACTCCAAGCCAGAGCTCTACTTCTATAATCAAACAAGCAGTCTAGTTATATACTGCACAACTGCCAGTCTCCATATACACATCTCTTGCAAAAATGCAGGAAAATAACCTGAGTTCTGGAAGTGAAAAGGTACCAGAAGGTGGTAAGAAGAAGCAGTACTAAGTGGTAGATGATTCAAATCAACCCAAATACATCCTCTTCCACTGGACACTCATTTATACTACATCAACTATTACGGTTTCATAGCTGTACACTACCTACTTTGTGTTTTCATACATAGTTATACTATGCTGCACATATAGACTACAGTTAGACACCGATACATGAATTACATAAATGGCTATCCAACATAGCTCCATGCAAAACCAAAAAAATAGTTTGCTTTTTTACCACAACAGATAAGGCACTGTCATGTCGACTCAATCTTGGTAGAAAAGCCAGTCCTGAACGAACTTGGTAATCTCTGAATCCTCCCGCCACAGAAAGAGTAGTTAAATTTCTTAAATCTTGCGCCTTTAGGATCCAATTATTGTTTACAGCTGTATAAAAATCTGTAAAATATATTAAAATCAATCACAATTTCCCCATAAGCCTACTTGATATACAAAAAAAGCTATAGAAACATTTAACTAAAATTTTCTGTAAACTCTCCTAGAAGCTTTCAAGCTCCAATTATCACTTTTGATTCACGTATGGAAGGAAAATTATTGTTTTAACCCTAAGGAGGTAGCAGTTGGGAAAGGCAGATACACTTACATTTTCTGTCTCAGCTAAGCACATACAGTGTTTAAGTAGCAAACCACAAATTTATTTTAAGGACAGCCACACTCTAGAAACAGTCAGCAAGGAAGCAGCATTGAAATGCAATCAATTGTAGGAGGAAGAATTAATACAAGCACAATAAATCAAATTCAGCAGCTAAAGATAATCCATTCCTCTCAGATGCCACGGTGAATAATGGAAATAAATGTCTATTCCCTTTCCTTCACCAACTCCCTCAATATCCACATGTAAGAGAACAATCATCACTGAACACATATTTCATCAGTATAGTTTAGCCAAGTCTATCTTTCCAAGAAGTGCATAGTACATGCGTTACAATTATACTTTATTTTTTATGCCACCATTATTTAGATCAGCAGAAAATACGATCTCTCTTTTGTGAATATACACATATAAAAATATATTATATAAAATTTACAATTATATCTATATTCAACAATCTTAGCCCCTCAACCTTTGGGAGTGAAAACATTAAATTTAGCAACTTCTACAAAAATAACTCTATTTAGGCAATTCATTTGATAACAAAAGCCATTACAGAGGTTTTGTTGGGTGGGTTGTTTTTTTGGTTTTTTTGGTTTTTTTTTTAACAAAAAAAAAAGAAAGAAAAAATGTCATTTGCTGGACGGCTTACAAATTTAGTAACATGCTCTGCAACTTACTGAAATTACAAATTTTTGAGAGCTCCAGGCCCTGCATAGAAGCTCAGTTCCAGATAATCCATTTTATATGACACCTTACTTTCTCTCAGTATCCTAGTGGTCTCAACCAACCACCTGAGTAACAAAGGAATAGATTAACTACAGTAAACAAAACCGCACATTTTGCTGTTGTTCTGCAAGAAGGTCACCTACTAATGCTTGAAAGGATCAATAAAGAAATACAACATAATTAGGTTAACTGCAATACTTACCAGTTAGATATCTGTCTAGAGGCATTACAGGTGCAATGTGAGGTGTGGCTTGCGTAATGAGGAGGTTTATAAGTTCAGGTTTAAAATTCTTCAGAGTAAACAACGCTCTTGCAACAAGACCACCCATGGAATGACCTACTATTGCAACACTGGTTGGTGCAAACTCTCGGTCCTTAAGCAAAGAGGAAGAGTAATTAGACACATCGAAAACAGATTTGAGATGGAACTATGGTTATCAGTTGTACACTTCTTTCCCTCCAAAATCAACTTATGTCCTCTTGAGCATAATATTAACTAGTATCAAAGTAGTTTACAAAATGAATATAAATGTAGTTGCTCTTTCAAAAAATGTGCTTAAAGTTTGCCGCTCAAAAGAAAACATTATATAGCCTGTGTAAGCATAAGAAACATAAGCTTATTTTAAGTTTTGAGACTCTTCGGGACACAGGGTACCAAAGGACTTTCCCAGAGAAAGCATACATTGTGCATGGAAGTATTTATTTAGAATCACAATACAGAACCCAACCACGGCTCTGGGACTGTTGAAAGCATTAAAAAATAATCTATTAAAGAGCAGCACTTCTCTGTTGCACTATTATCACATTCAATTATCTACACGTTATACTCTCCCTCCCTCCCTTATTCATCATTCTTGAGTTTTCCAGCAGAAAAGGCAACCCAGAACTCCATTCCAAAATGCAATTAACATTATTCAGCATATGTCACTACTTACCCTGTACAACTTGAGAATTACTTTTATGCATTCATGCACAAACTTGGTCTGTCGTTGCAGACTACCACCATACAAGGCAACCAACTCCTCATTAAAGTTGACACTGAAGAAATTAAAATGATACTTGAAGTCAACATCTTCTGCTTTTCTAAGTGCAATGGAGCCAAGAGAACGTACTGGGAAAAGAAACCACCTCAATTGGAGCAGCCTAATAGTCACTTCTTAGCACCATCATTAGTAAACAAACACATACATATATAAACTATTAGGAAACAGATGTTATCTTACATCCATTATTCATTTCAAGTCATTTATGAAAATAAAAAAAGAATGAAAAAGACATCCAAAGGCAAATAATCTAAATAATCTCTTTTCTAATATGCAATCACACTTGTTTTACAAAAACAGATTTGAAGATAAATAATCAGAGCAGAAGTATCAGCCAGTCACTGTCAGAACCAAATTGTAAAACGAGAAAAGAAAGAATTATTTCCTATTTTTATAAGAATCCCTCTGATAAAAAAAATACTAGTAAACATATCACAACAAGAGCTTACAGAAGAATGTGGAAAAGAAAAGCCTGGTAAGATTAAAGTTTGGAATGAGTTACCAAGAGCTGCATGCTATGCTTATGGCAGTTAACCACGCAACCTAGCTTACCGCTGACTACAGAGACATTTTATGTCAAATTTATAGAAGATCAAGGATCATGTTCCTCCACTTGAGAGCTGCTTTTCTCATCTAATTTGCACCTTCCTACAGCCACCAGGACAAGAAGGCAAAACAAGCAGTCCTGACTTCGACTCTAGAGGCGTTGCTACTGCTAGGCTTTCCAAAATTTCCTTTGAAGAGCATCAACTCTAGGACAACATCCCCAAATACCACTGAGATACATAAGGGGGATTGGAAAACCAAACCCCAAGGGACACTATTCCACCTAAAATCTTGAGAACAAAATGTTTTGTTTACAAAGTCTTGCTTCTGACCTGTCTTCTCTATCTAACACCGGCTGCTATTTAACATAGCCTTCTGATCGCAGAATTGTTACCATGGAGACATGGCAGGACAAGAACAGTAACAGCTGCAAATTGAAAAGCATGATCAGGAAAGAAGAAAATAAAAGAGAAAGTCCCAAAAGCGAGGATATACTTTTGCAAATAAACTTTCATCAGAAAGGTCTGCCCAAATCCAGCACGCAGAAGCAAGGCTCTTCTAGAACGCAACAGTTTCAGAGATCTGCAGCCTACACAATCCTCCTCCTTGGAAAAGTCTGCTACAGAAATCTAAATACCAAATTTCAGCGAAGTTCATGAAATTAGAAAATAATATTTATTAAATACTTCTATGTTCAAACACCCAGCAGGACAAAATTCATAAATCTAATTTGTAGTCAATCATTTCACCAATTCTAAAACTAATAGGCAGTAAGAACACCTTGTAAATGATTTGAAAAAGCCTGAAAAGTATTTAAAGAAATCAGGTACCTTATCACAACTTTGTATCTTGGAGGTCATGGTAAAAGGAACAGGAATACTGCCAAAGATCACAAGGCATGTGTGACAGGCTCCTAAATAGAACTCAGGATCTCAATTCTCCCAATCTCAGGTTCATTCCCAACAATTAAACCAGACCACCACCTTTTACTCAAAGTCTGAATTTTGTACATTTTAAGAGGTTCATTTTAGTGTCTGGGTAAGATGGTGAACTAACATGTTTCAAAAGTGCCTGCAACACATCAAAATAACAAGCCTAGCAAAGGTGGTGGCCGCAGCAGCACTTCTGTCTTCATTGCTCAGCAAATAGGAATATATTTTAAACAAGTATGAAAATAACAACAGCAACACCTTCTCTGCTCATCTAGGTATCAGAATGAAAGCGTGTTATCCCACAATAAATTCTGAACAAAACATGAACTTTCATAAATTCCATAATAAACCAAAAACTATTCAGACACAGATTAAGGCAGAACAATTTATTTTAACAAAGATTTTGAAAAATGCACATGACTTATTGCATCTCCTTAAATTTCTCAAAACAAAGAATAAATATTTAAATATTTACTGATCTTAAGTAGCCCGTTATAGCCACAGCACGTAGTGATTCTACTCACCTAGTTTAAGTTTTAATTCAGATATTTCCTTTTGATTCCTAGCATACCCTGAAAGTACCATTTTATTTCCTGCATAGTGATGTACTGCTGTGTTTTTAGAGACAGCATTAATTCACAGATTTGCAATACTTTACGCACAATTACAAAAGTCGACATGGTTTCTCTCATAATCATTACGTTTGTAATCTTCGTTGGATGCTATTGTGCCTGCAAGCCTGTATGGGTTTTCTGAAAGTACGAGTTGGTAAAATATTTTACTCTGTTAGAAGCTAAGTGGGTGTGTTCTCAAAGAAAATAACTTTGGGAAGGTTCTCTGAAATCAGATAATTTAGTCATCAAGTTCAGTGCAAACATAAGGAAAAATTATCGCAGTAAGACATCAGGATTTAGATTGTGGTGGTTTTCCCCACACATACACATTGGTTTTGCTAACATTGTAAGAGTGTTACCAACTGTTTCAAAGCACGTTTTAGAGAACAAAAATAAGGGTCTGAGAAACCCAGCCTGGAAGGAATACCGGAATACTTCATGTTCATCAAACTACTAACTTTACAGTCACAATGAAAAATACAAATGCCTTAAAACTATTACTTCTTTTCATTTGTTGTTTTACTTAGCATAATTGCACTAAACATTGTTCAAATCAAAACCAACTAGATGTCTGCTATCAAAAACACAGCAAGGGTGCAGGGCTGCCATAGCACAGCAGAAACTGCACTACTTCTGCCTTTCAAAAGTTAAAGTCCTACTCCAGAAAAATATTATAGCTCAACTGTTCAACTGATTTTAAATAAAAATGAAGTCTTTTGACCACTTGAAATTAACCACGGACTAACAAGGATATCTACACTGTAATATGATCAACCATTATGGCTTCTGTTGTTATTATTTCAAATAGAAAACTTCTTGCCATTAAGTAATGCATAAATATGACAGCTCTCTGTAACGTATCCAGAACTCAGCTAAATGCTTACCTTGTTTGTAACTGCCAGCATTCCCAGGAAGAAAGAGAACTGGAATTCCTGTCAAGAGGAGATTTTTGTTTTCTTCGGCGTAGTTCCCTTCCCCATAGAGATAGAGCTCATATGCTGGGTATCGTCTGGCTGTTTTCTTCGGTAATTTTATTTTCTGTTGCAAAAGTTAAAAATAAACCAATTACATCGACTATATTGTTGCAAACGAGGAAATATAGTGGCTATCCACTAATTTAAATTATCTGGCTTATGTTTTATGTATTGTTTTAAATTACAGTCTAAAGAATACAGAATGTAAAACTGAGTTTTGCTTTAAAAAATAAAAATAAAGTATCAAGTATTTTGTTTAAGTAAGTATTACTGTGCACAATGAGCGGCTGCAGTTACTTCCTTGAAACAGCTATTAAGTTTAACTGGCTTTGAAACAAGCTGCAAATAAATGTAATTATGTGTGTTTTAAAGTTGAACATTCCTTAAGTAAACCTAGCCTTATAGGACAGGAGGAGGAAAAAAAAAAAGAGGGGAGAAAAATAAAAAAAGTATGTCAAAATCTAACCACTCCTCCCAGGACACGTGAATTGGAGAGCAGGAACTGGGGCACGTGAGTGATCCTAATTATTCCTACTGCACCTGAACGGTTCTGGAATCCTTTCCAATACCACATAACTCAGAATATGGATGTGCTTCTGCACCCGACACCAAAGCTAAATCTCGACAACAGAGTTATGCAGGTGACTGTCAGATGCAGCTGCTGTGTCAGGGTAAGTCACAGGTGCAGTGCGAATTCTCTTAGGTGATTTTCACAGAGATGTAACAACTCAGGATCCAATTTACACAGCCAACTGCCATCTTTAAAAAGGCCATATTTCTTGTATTAAAACAAAGAAGCAAACAACTAACCACCTAACCTATCACATAACTTAGTCACAGGCTTATGAATTCCCAAAGAGAAAAGAAGAAAATATCTTTGAACCTGAGGGCTAGGTCATGATCGATCAAGTCTTAGACTAGTAAGTTATGACTCTTAGAGCCATGTGACACCACTTTAAATCAAGTAAGTAGTTAGCAAGAAAACATCTAATTAACTCCTCTGTGGAGGTCGGGTGGTTTATAATTTTGACTTTCTAAGACACAGATTTTTAAAATTTCTGTGAATACGAATACACTTGTCCTAGCATTTGATTACTTATGACAATTCAGAGACAATAAATTTATTTTTTAATTATCTTATTTAAGGTGTAATTTACATTTTAAGGAAACCCTTTATTTTACACAGCAAGGTCAAAACTAAACTCAGTTTTGCATGAGAAATCTTCTCTAAAGTCTCTCTTAATTGCTTTCTTGAAATAGAAGCATCTCTGTTTCAGGTATTTCAGTTGTTTCTTTCAACTGCATCTACAATAAAGGCAAGGTAGCTTTAATTCCCTGCCCCCACACACTCTTTCCCTTCCCCTGTTCTTCTCTGTCTCTCCTCAGCTATTTCCTTTCTCCCTTAGCATTCAAATTGTTTGCCATACTGGTTATATGCCACCTCTTCTTATGATGTTTGATATACATATATTTAAAATGTATGTTCTATAATTTCTAAAAATATGTATTGTATTGTTATAATATTATGTTGTCATAATATTATATTGCTATATATTATATACAACATTATATCCTATATTATAACAAAATATACATATTAGAGAGCGAGAGTGTGTTTCGTTCCTTCACTGTGAACAAAAAAGATTAAACTTTGTTCAGGGTTTACGTCTTCAGATCATCCTTTCAATGTTCTTTCCCTTTTCTCGATCATCTCGCCTTTCCAACTTCACTGACCTCACTGTCCCTTTCTCATTCCTTCCTACTCTGTTTTCAAAGGCTTTCAAAATTCTGTGGAAAAAAAAATGAATCAGTTTCCACCACTAAACTAGAAGTGCCATCAAGATACACTTACACGACTTCCTGATGAATCAAATCAACTGTTCTTCCACAGTATCTTCCTGGTTCATTGTCCTTTCAAAAGCTTTTACAGAACATAAAATTAACGACCTGCCCTTCTTTGGGTCAATATGGAAAGCAAAAAACTACACAATCCATGAGGCTTGTACTACCAAAATAGTGGTGGTTTTTGGTAAACCACAGTGCTTAAATATTATAACAAAATGGCAACATGCAACTACTCCAAAGGAAAACAGAGGTTGATCTTCATGACAGCAGTTTTAAATTCTGAATTCCCAAGACTTAGTTGTAATGAGCTACAGTCACTTTTTACAGTGTCCATGTAGGCTTCATTTTTCATCCTGGTTCCCAAAGAAATTAGGCTTATGTGAAAAAGTCCTCACTACTAACTTCCAAACTCTTATCAAGCTTATCTAAGCAGGACAAAGGTAGGTTAAATTCAAACACTGCAATTCTACAACTCATGCAAAAAAAGACAGTTAAGTACAACAACAAAAAAGATCCAAATCAATTCCACTACTTAGTATTGGCTGGAATGTGAGCTGACCCACACTGTTAGACACAGAAGAAGTGAAACTTCCTATGTTTAATTGCACAAATAGTTACTGGTTTTGTAATGTGATACCCAATCCGGAAGCGAGGACAGGTACCTTTCACCTGTAATTCCTACCTTGTGGTTTCCTACCAGTGTCACAAAGACATTAAACAAAACTCCTCCAACAATGGCGAGGTACATGAAATGTAGAATGCCTTAGCAAACCCAGACAAATTCAAAATTTCTCCCCCTGAAAAGCACTGTTTTCTACACAGTAAAAGTGATTGTTCCGGGAAAAGAAATCCTGAGAGGCAATACAACCAGCTGCAACTTGCATCTCCTGCATGGAGCTACTGCTTACCCTTAAGCCTTCCATCTCTTACCAGCACAACACTTGCCTAAAGATGCTTAGAATTTAAGCCCTGACATAATGAGTAAATACAAAAGGTGCATGGTGGCAGATGAGAACTTCAGGCAACCGCCAATAACATCACACAGATTTTGCTAGTAATTTTCAGCTGGTTTGCTTCAGACTGAAGCTGAAGTAGGTTTTGGCTGCTATGAGATCTGAAAACTTACCATGTAGTATTTAAGTATTTAAAGCTGCTTAAACAAGTTTGTCCTACAGCACTGACAAAACAACCCTTGCAGCTATATGAAGGTTCTCTTTTGTAGGCTAACGTGACTATGCCGAGGTGAGCAAATGAAGGTTAAGAGATTCAAACATTAACTTGCTGCTTCATTACCGATTTAGATACTAAGGTTTTTCTTTAAGATCGTCTTTACTATACAAGCCAGCTTGCAACCTACTTCAGAACAGAGCATTATTTGGAACATCTCATATTTTTTCTAACATAGATTCTATCTTAGATAATGCTAAACGAATGCTTAGGAGCTAACAAATTATGCTTCGGGATGCTTTCAACAGGACAGAAAATCCTGTAGTAAGAACTACTATTAAAAAGATAAATTGTCTCCTAACAACCACATGCAGTATTAGCAGCGAACCTACTCACATATTTGCATCCTCCTGCTATTAAGCCGTAATACTGTACCTGGAAACCAACAGTTCCATCAGCAGTACTCTCTCTCTGAAACCAATCCAAGGTTTTCAAAGGGGTCTTCAAAGAGGTTTCTAAAAGGCTTTGCTGGCAAAGCGAGCGACTTCAGCAGGTTTACAAGTTCTCCCATACATTGTGGGACCACCTACAAAGTGCTCACTGAGACATCGCACTGCTGCTCGCTAGCTGGAGAAACACACTCCTATTTGAATCTCATGTATTCACTTTTTTAACACACTAGTTGCTTCACATTCTACGAAGTCACAAAAAGGACCAAGAAGTCTAAGACTCAACCTCCTGGGCACAAATGGTGCTGTGGGTGCTGTCAGACGACGGGGCCCAGCCTCTTGCTTTGCAAAATCCTGGATAAGCTTTTGACCGGTTTTACCAGGACTGCAGGTAACTACAGGCATTTACAGGTTATAAAGTTAGCAACTTGTCTATTCATTTTCTTTTGTAGAGGTGGCAGCAGGAAACGCCTCGTTACTTCCCAGGCAGGCGGCTTTTCCCCTCTGCAGCTATCCAAGGTGCACCACCACAAGACGCAGCCAAAGCAGCGCGTTTTGCCAAACGCGCCGGCGCCTCAAATAAACCGGTAATAAAACCAACAAAACGGCTTTCATTTCTGCCCCAGCATACAGCCTGTCGCTCTGCGGAGGCCGCCTCAGGAAGCGGCGAGTGAGCCAACCCAGAAGTTCGCGGAGCAGTCGGGAGCCGCCGGTGCGGCGGTTCTCCCACGGCCGCGCGCCTCCGAGGCTTTTTTCGTCTCCCGGCAGCAGGGAAGAGGGAAGCCACAGCACGGACGCCACAGGACGGCTGCGCCTCAGACAAGCGGCTCCCGGCCGCGGCGGCGCCGCCCCAACAGCCGCCGGGCGGCGCGAGGCCCCAGGTCCGGCGGGCTCCCACCTGTTACACCGCCGCCCGCCCCCTCGGCGCCGCCCGCCGCCCCACTCACCAGATACTCGGGGTACTCGTACATGTAGGTCATGCTGCACCGGTTCTCCTCGTAGAGGAACAACACGTCCCGCACCCCTAGCAGCGCCAGCGCCGCCAGCGCCCCGTAGAAGAGCCCAGGCACCGCAGGCAGCCGGCGGCCAGCCCGCCCCATCTCACCCCACCGCGCCGAGGTACGCAGCGGAGACCCCGTCCCCGCGCTGGCGCTCCGCGCACACGGGCGAGGCGGGGGGGCCTGCCACAGCCCGGGAGGCGGGGCGGGAGGGCTGGCGCCGCAACACGGCCGCCGCCGGCAGCAGGAGGGCGGCCGCCATGTTGGGAAGGTCCGGCGCTTGGCTGGACGCTCCGCCACCGGCAGTGGGAGCGCCCGTCCGCCATGTCGCGGGCGTGGGAGCCATGACGGGGAGGTCAGGAACGGTCAGCCGGTAGCGTGCGGGGGGAAGGCGTGTCCGCCATGATAGAAAGGTCGAGTCGTCTCGCTGGCGCTGCGGTGCGCTTGCTGAGCCGCGTGCGGCCCGCGGCGCTGCTGGCGCCGCTGAGGGGGCGCCGCCCCAGGCTGAGGCCCGCGGGGAAAGTCCGTCTGCTCGCCGCCCCTCCTCAGCAGGCGGCCGGGCCTCAGGCGGCGCCGGCGCCTCGTCGGCGCTTGCGGACACCAGGTGTCGCGCTGCGCAGACTTAACCCCGCCGGCAAGGGCCGGGGGGGCCGAGGGAGCCGGACCTCGCTGCGGTGCCCCTTGCCGAAGATAAACCCGCACCCCGCCCTGTTCAGGTGCGCCCACAGCTCCTGGCGTGGTAGTTCAGTCACAACAGCCACAGAGCTTCAAACACGCGCGCAACGTGTAAAAGACGGTGGTGGTGGTGATTGCGGGGGGAGAGGGGAGTTTTCGCGGGTTGTGGTTGCTTGAATGAAGCACTTTTAACAACGTACTATCTTTTCGCACTCCACTGGATTTTAGTCTCAGACAGCAGACCCACGCTGCTGCCTGACACACCCACAAGTGCTGGTGGTGGTCATCAGTGAAAACTAACAACAAAACATTTAATATCAGACAAAAAAGTTTGGTTTTTTTCAAGCTACAAAGGAAGCAATTATTAACTTAGTGAGACGAGGAGTAGTTCCATATGAGAGAAGTACAAAGCAGAAATACATATAGTTGCATTTTCATCTTCACTACTAAACACTTAAGCGTATCCCCCTCCTTAAAAGAAACAAAATTTACTCAGTTTTCCAACAGTATTTGTACCATTTTTATTTGTAAAAATAACCATCTGAATGCATCGCAAGAGTAGTTTACAGTTAGGGTTCTTCATTACATTAATACAGCATTCAGTAGTTGCAAAAGTTACTAAACTCTGCTTGAGAAGATCCAGGTTGAATTCCAAGTCATTGAATGAAGCGAGTCTTTTTCCTCATTTCGTATGTGATGTTTACCCAAGTCCTTAAACTTCAATTTACAAAAGCAAACAATACGGACAAAACCCCACTGAAACCATCAAATAATATTTTATAGTTTATTACAAACGTTATGCAAAATATAACACTGGCACGAGATTCGTATCACCATGGTTTTTAAAGATATATTGCACATGCTAAAGCATAAAATATAAGACAAAACCTACAAAACATAAGATATTGGCTTTAATATGTAGATCACTGCATAAGAAACGCATAAAATTACATTTTATACACACACTCAGATTGTCACTAGTTTAAAACGCCCTTTCCTATGACACTGACCTAAGGTTTACTTTTTGTGTAATAAGAAAGCATTTTCAGCACTGCAAAAATTATACATTATTCCTATAGAAATTTAGCATATTAATTTTCATTTCAATGCAGGTAGAACATATGAAAAGAAGAAACACTTTATACATTCAAAGGTGGTCTGAAATGAAAATTTACTGGTAATATATTGCTTTTATAACACTCAAATGAAAAAAGAAAAAAAAGACAAGTTTCACAAAACATTTCCATAGTACACAAATATAAAAAGGCACTCTAATATTTCTTACATGACTAAGAATAAAAATCACAAATTTTTTAAAAGCATCCTCAAAATACATAACCAAGTTTCTCAACAGTACAATGGATAAACAATTCATTTCATGTGTTTGTTCTAATTCAATAATCTGGCAGTTGTTTACTGCGTAAAAGTACCAAACACATTATGGTGCCCTTTTAGTAGCGATGAACAGAAATCCCCTGAGCTATTTCACAGCAATTTCAGGCAGTCTGGAGGTTGTAACTCAGTATTTATGAGAGAGACTTGGGACCCCATCCTGCTATGGATTCCACCTGCAGCTGTGGTTAAAATACAGGCTGAAAGGATCCTGCTAACAGACCTGGGCAGACAGCTGCCCCTCCCCAAATACCCTTTGCTTGCTGCAGACCCAGAAGTCATCCACGTACTGTAAATTGCAGGATCCAGGGTTAAGTGCAACAATTATGTATGATTAACTCTACTCTTGTAAAAAGTCCACAGAAAGGCAAGGTGATTATTTACAAGAGTAAAATTATTCCCATGCTTAAATATCTGCCCTAAATTACAAGTTTATTTCTTCATGTGATATATTACAGATTAATGTACTAGCATACAAAAAAGGGATTCTGGTAACTCAGGTGAGATGTGGGATAGAGCAATACTGAGTACTTCCAAGTGTCTTGCTCCTGACAGTTTTCCTCCTAAATACACCATACTCAAAACATGACTTTCCCAATGCCCTTAAGATGCTAACAAATCATACCCGTGTATGATTTCTGGAATATTGCATACTTACATCATTGTTAGTTTACAGAGAAGTTGAATCGGTAAAGTTTAGATCTGGTTCCTAGAAGAACCAAAGTAATGCAGTATGCTTCTATAATGTTGTATACCTCATTAAGAGGCAGCAAATGTTGCGCTACGCAATCACCAGAGTGACGAGGTATTGCAAATATACAGAAATATTTTCAGTAACTCTGTATGGTAGCAAGTAAAAATACTGAAATTTGTTAAATGGCTGCTTAAAATAATACAACATCCTCTTTGTAAAGAGGTTTTCTCCTAATGAAGCAACCTCACGTAGGATAGCGTAACTTTCTGTATTTCAGAGTGGAACTTGTAACTAATCCTGCCATGGAGCCTACGTACATCTCTGCTTAAATGAACATTAAAAGGCTGATCCTGCTGTTAGACAGGTGGCAGCCATTTCCCATTTGTTTGTTTTCAATGGCATCACTCCAGATAAAAAAAGCAAAATTTGGGATTTCTATTCATTTCTGAACAGACACCACTGAAAACTTTAACAACTGATCTCCTCTTATTTTCAGTGCTTACAGAGTAAGGTGGTTATTGCTACTCTGCAACTCTTAAAAGCAAAAACATTTACTTTTCTCAATCACAAAAATGTTATTCTGTGCTATTGCCGAGGAGAAAACCAGGGTTTCAGGTCATCTGTCATTCTACTGCTGAAAACAGAGCTGAGGGAAAAGAAACAGTCACCTTGAGAGGCAGTATCCCTCGTGATTTTTCGTTGTAAACTTTGGAAATTTGTTAATGTTCAAGGAAACGATATTTAATTGTACCTAATGTTCAAGGAAACAATATTTAATTGTAGCATGGCAAAATAAACTTAGTGTATACATATTTTTCCTAATTAAAGAACTGGAATCTGCCAATAGATTTTTAACAACTTGGGGAAACATGACTAAAAACTGCAACTCAAATAAAACTTTTCATTTACCCTGCCGAAAGCAGGCACAGAGGAAGCTTATCTCATCCTCCCAGCACAGCTGTAGGCCTGCAGACAGCCTGAGCGTGAATCACGGGGGGCTTTAACACCTTGACTCCATGCTGCGTTACCTTTTCCCCTCTTTACTGTAGCCGTACAGTGTTCTCTCACTTGTCTAGCAAGGGGTTGGAGCCCTTTCTTATGCTCTTAAAAACGAGGAAAGGTGTTTTGCTCTCTGCTTTTTACCAGTATAGCCTGTGGGCTTTTATCTTTGCATTCCATGCAAGAGGACAGGCACTCTCCCGAAGTGCGTCGGCCCTTCCTTTTTGTACTCAGGCCATCAGTCTTGCCTAGATTCACATTTCATTTCGCATCATGCCCAATAGTATGCACAAATGCTAACTAGGAGAACAAGCCATAGTTACTTTTCCTGGGCATTTGTTTCATTTAAAATAAATATAAACACATTTACATTAAAAGTATATGAACATATTCTTTAGTCTGGAAAAAAACAAAACCTGTGGTCCACACATCATCAGTTACAAATGTCAACTTCAAACCTGCATCATAAAATGTAAAATTCACTCAAGCCTACTCATTACCTCAAAAATTTATACTTTTATGGTTTAGAAAAACTACTTCATTATGTCACTCACATTTGAAGAAAAAAAGTAGCAAAGTCTTCCATTTAATTACTGAAGCATTTTGGTCCTCTTGGTACAGCTGGTTAGTTCATGATAGCTTTGTTTGTTTGTTTGTTTTTGTTTACAAAGTCTCATTCTTCCTTTTGTACATCTCTTGCAGATGAGGGTCGTGGTCCATTTGACCTAGAAACTTTGGCAGAAGGAGTAAACATATTCACAAAGCTGACATAGCTCAAAAAGCTCGTGACAATAGGCTTTTCTAGCATGTATATCCGATCCCCTGCACAGTACACTGCTATGTTTTCTGGTGTTTGGTATTACAACTTTTGGTGTTATGCTTTCATTGCTTTACCTTTGCTCTGTTAATCCAAACACTGGCAAAAGTATTCTAAAATTTGATACTGTTTACAGTAAAAATAAGTTATTTAAGCATAGAAAAGGAAAAAAATCCATTTAAGTTGGCAAGTCATTATAAACTTTAACATATGCCTTTGTCTACACCTGTTTGGTTTTTTTCTTTCTTTTTTTTTTCTGATACTAGATTCATGGTTAATGGCTCAGGTGACAGAAACATCTAATGACCCTAATTCTGTAGTGCAAATAAACCATACATGTTTGTGCTGAGTTGAAAAAAAATAAGGGCCAAGTGATTTTCACGTTACACAAGTGGTTCCATGAATGTCTGATGGGAAAATCTGGTGAGACAAGAATTTGGCCTAAAGAGTTTATAACTATATTTTTCTAATTGTGGGCTGCAACTAAGAACTGTAAAAAGTGCCTTCTGTACGTTTAAGTGCTCAATACACGCAGAACGTAAAAGGTTTTGTTTCCTGTAGAAAAGTAATACAGGCAGTTTTAAGATTTTCAACTTTGCCTTTGGTTTGTGTGGGGAAAAAAAAAAGAATCTAATTAACAGAGCCCCTGGAAGTAGGAACCAGACTAACAAGAGGAAAGGGGTGATGCTCAAATCTGTGAAGGCTACACTGGAAATATGTTTGAGGACTAAAAGTACGGCTAAAACATGTAAGAACTTTTTACAAACAGTTCCCTGTTTATTTGTGCTGTCAAAAAGAAAAAAGGCATTTTCTCTTTTTCTACTTAAAATAAGAGGTAGAGACTTTCCACAGGGGCACTTAGGGCCTAAAGAAAACATCAGGAAGGTGAAAAGGTGCAGAACATTAATGGGAATGCGTTCCAGTAAATCCCTCTAACTTTGTTGTTTAAAGACTTGATCTTCATCAACACTAGAAATCTTTCAATACCTACTCATCAAGAATAATAGTTAAGAATACAGCTGTGGGATTTAAGCTGTTTGGACAGAAGACAAACATAAAGCTGAAATGAAATAATAATGAAAAAAGGTTTTGAATAACAAAAAGTCAAAATGTTTCAGAATCCGAATCATTTTCATTGTACCCATCCTCTGTTCCTATGTTATTACTCAAGGGCTTATCGTAAGAGTTAATGCTACCCATACTGGAGCCATCGCAGAGGTGCGTCCTGCCCAAATTGTCTTTTTTAAAACAAGCGAAGTTGAAAGCCGTCATTGAACTGGAAGGAGAAAAAGGCATCATGGTAGCCAAAATGAGTGCCAGGCAGTCAGCCACGTCTTTGTTAGGAGCGCAAGCCAGGGCTGGCGTATGACCTGGGCACAAATGCAGACAAGGCAATGGTTAGTACTAAGGGTACTGAGAATGGCACTGAGCATTCCTCATATACATCTCTAGATGAGGTAGGAAGCAGGAGATGTATGTTCAGTTACAATCATGCCAGGCAACAGGGGTATGTTACTTATTTTACATCAGACGTGCTGGGGAAATAGACACTTTATGGAGCTTTTAAATCACTGTGACCACAACAAGCACTACTTTTTTAAAATCAGGCAGCAAACAGACTTCATGATATGAATAAAAGCACTTGCTAACACAGTTCTACAGCACAGACAATATGATGAATACAGAACATGGGGAGTACAGCAACAGGGACAGAAACTGGCTTCAGTTTCCGTGCGTATGAACAAGTCTCATTCTGAGAACAATGACTTTCATTAGAACATAAAAGATAGTAGTTTAAAAATATTTTGAAGTAATAAGCAAACAATTTCAAAGACTGATCAGTTGCGTATCTACTCAACTCTTAAAGCAGTTTATTTAGGAATTAAATTATGAGAGAAAAGAATTAGACCAACGCACGTGGTACATGTATAGCAGGTGTGGCTACACGGATGTTTAGTTACCCAAATTTACATTACGTTAGAAGAATGATGACAGTATTCAGAAAGCATGGCATATACTTTAAATACAAAGTTAATACTCTACAGATGTCAGTAAAACAAAGAACTGGGGAGCTATTAGAAGTTTGTCTTCACTGCAGTTTAACATGGCTCTCGTCCAAGTGCTGCCCCTACGGCAGCTCTTCACATATACAAAGCTTGGAAACCAGTACGCAGATTACACTTGCTATCTATACATTTTGCAGGGTGCTGTGCAGTATTCCAGCACTTTCCAACAAAGCCTCCTTTATACTAAGAGCAAACAAATTATTCTGAAGATGCTGCAGCAATAGTAATCTGAGGCAATGGCCAACTACTGGTATCCTACTGCCTGTCTGACCACCTTGTTTGATGGACAAACGCGAGTACAGTTTTGTGGCAAACTACCCGCTACCCACAGCTAAGCACTGACTGCCGGTGAATGTGTACCCTAACCGGAATTTCCTCTTGCACTGAGTTCGAAGCATTAAGTATTCTTTAGAGTTGTACTTATACTAAGACTGCACTTAAATTTCTCTTTTAAACTGCGTATATGGTTGTTCCTAGAAAAAAATAAATGTGTATAAAATTTAAACTTAATTTTCATTTGTTACATACATGCAAATTAGCTGGTTCTGCATGTACAATTTTAATGACAAAAACTGTGGCTTGAAGCTAGTCCGGTTCATTTTCTGTCCCCTATCTCTAAAATGAGGTTAGGGCCAAATGACTTCAGTGGAACTCATTCATGCAAGTGTATCTAGTACCATTTGGTTAATAGTAAATACTCACCACTCAGTTCTTTTCATCCATAGATCTCAAATGTCTTGCAACGATGGGTGAGTATTATTATTGTTACTTTACAGATATGGGAAGATGGAGGTACTGAATTGTTACATTAATGCCATGAAGTCAGTATTGTAAGAAAGACCAGCTTATTTCAGGAAGACATTTTTGAAACGATTAATTATAGAAGCACAGCCCTCTATGGGCTTTATAATGTTTAGGGAAGGACTTCATTGAGATCTGAAACAAAATTATCAGATTTATTAACTAATCATGTATTTTCTGAGGCAACAGTAATTTACTCGCGTCTTGGATTAGGTCAGACAATTGGAAAGCACAAGCTTTGATCTCAGAATGAACTAGGACACAGTCAAACACATGTTGATGGTTTTCTTCCTACCCATTAAAGCATGCGCTGATTGAATGCATAATCCTTAATTCTTCTGCAAGGCGTCAGAATTATCCGGTGCCACTTGCATGTTTAGGAAATTCAAGTTACCACTGCACTCAAGCATTAAAAAAGACTAGCTGTTGACAGTACATGCAAAATGAACAGTAAAAGGGACCACTGTGACATTTAGAATACATTTTTATACTCCAGAAAAATAAATAGGGTTTTGTTTTTTTTTTAAATAGGTACTCACACAGCTCAGTGTCTGTTCTTGGAAGGATAAAAGCATCAATGATGTCTATCATCAGCTTTTAAGTCTATTGCTTTGGTCTGTTTTAAAATCACCTGTTAGGTCCTACTGAAGATACTCAAAGGGTATTATTTACTTACCATTTTCATCTACTGCTAGGACACATGCCCCTTTTGCTAGCAGCTCTTCAACCACCATCTTTAAGCCGTTTCGTGCAGCAATATGGAGAGGTCTACAAAAACATAACAACTAAACTCAAGTTCAGTTTAAAATAGACTTTCTAAAAAAAGTTAGGCAATGCTTAAAGCATAACCAGCATCAGAAAGAAAATGTTTTTCTTCTTTGGATCATTACAGTTATACTGTAGACATTAAATTATATTACATTTAAAATAAAATAACCCTTATGTTCCACACCTATAAAACATACGTGCAAGACAAATATAATTACCTTTACATACACAAAGATTGCTTAATACTTCGCAGTCTAAGGTCTTTCTTTAAAAAGCTCTCATTTTCCACTGTTTGCAGCACACAATTGACATTCAAAAGGAAAATTAATCTAAGACTGAAGAAATGCCTCTGTTCCAGCCTTCATTCTGGCTGCTACAGACTGTTCAAAATCATTGTATTGCCTTTTTATCCTTGATTACTCAATTGCTAATCTCTATTACTGCACAGCAGTTGGAAATGAAAAATAACCACTGGTTTGCTCCTTTCCTGGGCCAACACCCAATGCTCCAGTTTGGGGGCAGCTACTGGGACAGTAGAAACAATTTTCTATTGGAAAGGGGGAAAAAGGGGTTAGAATGGAATGAATTCTTCTGCAAGCACTAGATCTGCCACCTGAACTCGTGGCTGGATCGTCTCCTGTAGGATTCCCCCATACCAGTCAAACAGTCACAGCTAGAGTAGGAATATTGATTGTTCTAACTCTGCTGATAATGTATGGTATGGATGAGAGCCGCACATTAAAATATCCCCTAAAAACCTCTGAAAATTTAATATACCGCCTTAAGTCTAAATACATTATTCAGATTTAAGGTGAAGTTCAAAAGCTAGGAAATGCCAGACGTGCACTTACACATTCACATGATTAACAGACATTCTGATACAGTCTTCAAATAAATGACCTCATATAATTTTTCCACCAGACCATGTATAGAATTGGCATCAAAGGAATCAAAATTAAAAGTGAAAATGCAATTCAAATCTGGTCTTTTCAAGGGCAAGCACTCAAAAAAATCAGAAATTGTTCTATGAAGAAGTCTGAGACATGAATTTGAAATGCTAAATCGGAACCTTCTGGTAGGTCAACTGAACTTGAGAGGATCAGGTTATACTTACGTCTGCAATGCATTATTTTTTGCATTAATAAGGCTCTGTTCTTGTATCTTGTCAAGTATTAACAAGGCACATTTTTCATGACCCTGTAGTTGGGGAAAAAAAAATAAATAGCGTTAATTTGCTGAGAAGTTTGAAATTGAGGCAAAAGAAATGTTACGTATAAAAGTGAAATTTAATAACTCAATGTGAAATACAAAACACGCCACTCTGCTTGTAAGCATGTGTGTTTGGTGAACTGTAGGAGCCTTAAAATACCATGTACGAACCACCACTGCTAGGATGCTCTAGCACATTCAGAAATTTAGACATTCATGTCATTCAACCCTCCATTCATTATATATGAATTCGCCTCCTCAGCTTTCAGAGCAGACTACTTTTTCGAGAGAGAGAATTCAATGGATTATTTATTAGAACTACATAGTAACATAGAAAGAGATGGTTTAATCTCAGAAACTAATACTTTAGTTTCTGGGTCTTTAAATGTCCTTCTGTATTATTAATACGCTACTACAAAATCCCTTCAGTGTGAGAGCTCTAACAATGAAACTTTGAAAATAAGACAGATCTGGGCTTTATTTCCGATACTGTTTCAGCACAGCAAGTTGCAGATGCTGAGCCTACAGCCCTGGCGGGTGAACAGCTGCCTGAAGGACCTCAAGAATTCAGGGAGGCTCATGTGTCTGCAGAAACTGGAGTAATACTATCATGCTGGAATCCAATCTGTGAATAAGAGCAAAAGAAAAGTCCAGGAGAGGGAATCCCATTGGCGTTTTTTTCTTGCAATAACAGGAAACAGCAGTAGCAATTAGAATTAAGAGGAAGAAAGGGTGGGAAGAGACACCACCACCAACCTAATCAATGCCTCTGGTTTTACTGCTACAGAGCATAATGGAAAATTCCTTCCAGAGAAATTGGAGAATAAGAAAAAAGAAGAAATACTTTTTTTTCTCCCCTCTTTGCTTATGTTAAGCTACTTTATAGTGAGATTATTTGATAAAATCTCAAAGGATTCTCCATTATTTCTCTTAGTTTCCCTTCCTTATGTTTCAGCTGTTATAAGGGGCATCTCTATTTCTCAATTTACAAAACTGTGAAGCAGGCTTGAGAAAAAGCTTGCAACAATGCTCCCTTCCTCACCACACCTTCACATTTCCATTGCAGAAAAAATTCTAGGACCATCAACGCACACATACGTACATACATACAGACTGGGAACAGACTAGAAGGATACAGAGGTCTTCGACTTACTCTGCTGCTAGCCAAGTGCAAAGACGTATTCAACTCCTTATCTTTTAATGTCAGGTCAGCCTTGGCAATGTTCACCAAAAAGTCTGAGATATAGAACAGAAATCAACGAACAAACCCAATGGGCAAACAAACATGTAAAAAGAGAGGAAAAAATTTACTATTTCAACAGACATGTGCATACATGCTAATCAATTAAGCCTCTATGAGATGTAAGCTTTATGAACATGAATTGAAAATGAATGAGAACAGACTAATCTTGCGCAGTTAATCAGCAAGCAAAGGCAGAGCCTAATAGCTCATTCACTGTGCCCCAAACTTTCAAACATATATTCATCTTATTTTATTTACAAACTTCCCCACTTGCAGATCAGCAAGTTCTGCCTGAACGGGGTTGGACTAGATGATCTCTAGAGGTCCCTTCCAACCCCTACCATTCTATGATTCTATGAACCACCTTCGTCTGAGAACAACAGTGGATTCTGCTTTGAGAGGACTAAGTGGATATAAAGAATTCAGAGTGCAGTCTGTGCTGTTGAAGCTAGAGAAAAGGGAATTATGTTGAACCAATATGACCTTAATCTGTACAGTCTAGCCTGGAAAAGCAGCTGCTGATAGCTGCCATTTTAAGAATAATAGAGCAGAAAAAAAGGTTACGCAATCTTTTTCACACATGCAGTTTTACTGCTCCATAAAACCAAGGAAGTAATCAGTAACAGAATTACTACTCCCCTCACACTCTTTCCAGCATGCTCTTAGGAGGAAATAAGATTCAAGTTTGTTATTGCAAATGTTCACCAAGACTGCTGAGAAATAGCGACTGAGAAAAAAAAAGATATTTTGTACAGAGTACAGATGTAAAGGTAGCTCTTACAGACATACACACAATTTCTTTTTCTTCCTTAGTTTTCACATGAAAAAAATAATGATTACCTATTAGGGATAGTAACTGCGGTAGCACTCACCCTTCAAGACGAACAGAGGCGAGGATGTGCTTACCTACAGCACCTATGTGACCGTTTTGAGCTGCCATCATGAGAGGTGTTTTCCCTGTGTGATCCGGCACATTCACTTGCGCGCTGTGACTCAGGAGGAGCTGGAGGCACTCCACGTGATCCGCAAAGGCTGCTGCGTGAAGGGGCGTTCTGTGGGGAAAGTAACAAGCCCACAGCTGTTGCTAAAGAACGTCAATATCCCCGTTTACTTACGTTCCCAAGAACTTCAAAGTGCAAGATGTTTAATTTTTTTTTTTCCTATGAAACTTTGAGTTATCACCAGGGGAACATTATAACAGCACAGCATCTGAAATAAGTTAAATAATATTTACAGTCTCTGTCCTTGTGTAATATAAACTTTTAAAAAACGGGAAGCATAAGGTGGATATGATACTGTGGAGATACCATACTGTGGAGAATCTCATATTAGCAGCATATTTATTTTAATGGAGCATACTGGGTAATATGAAAAGCAGTACAATCCCTCATTCTTACTAATCTGACTTTTTTTTTTAACAAGCCTAAAATGGGAAGAACTATCAGAATAGATCCATTATTTAAAAAACTAAAGTATTTTAAGTTATAGTAAAAAATACTGCAGCAACAAGCTACAATCACAGTATTACTATAAAAGGCAGAAGGAACTCTATCCACTTTGAAAGTTATCAGTTTCCACAAGAATGAGACGCTAGAATTCTTTCGCTGTCTCCCTGTGGCATTTTGGGTCTGAAGCGTGACCAACAGAGATGTAAGATCTTTGGTACAGAACCCAGCTCATAGTGTCACTGCAGGTTTTGCTTATCAGTAAGGGTGAGGTGGTCTTACCCTTATAGGAGTAAGTAATCACCATTACCAAAGATCTTGAATTTATTTTAATTAATAGAAACAATGAGTATTCAATTTTTAGAATTTCAGCAATCTTAATTAAAAATTAATATATACATACTGAGGAGATTATCAACGTGACAAATTAAGAATTTGGCTGAATGCATCTATCTTGCTGTATCAGTATTATTTTGCTGCATAGATGTTTTGAGTTGTGTGCCCTGAGAATGCTAATATAACATTAAAGCTTTTAATGAAGTAGTCTCCTATGTGTACATGGTATCACTCTATTTAGCAAAGATAAACGTGTTTAAATATTTAACAAAGAAAACTGGTTCAAGGAAACAGCCTATAGTCATAGCTGCTCTAAACAAACAAAATACTATTTCTTTTGTATTTCTTCTCATATGTACTATGAAATTGAATACTTCACAGCATTCTTGCTTCAAGCGAGCCATCATTTAACTCTGTTGCAGTATAAACTGCTGTCTGGAAGAGTCAGCATGAGAAGTCTTAGCTCAACTATATCAGATAAGGATTAGCTCCAGAGGTTCAGAAAGAATTATGAAAAATACTAAATGGATTCGTGAAGATGAAATGCAATTTGTTCAAAAAACTATTACCTTCCTTTGTCATCTTTGCAATTGACAATGCTGGCATCTATGGCTCCAATGAGCAGCGATGCACAGTTTTCGTGATCGTTGATTCTACCAAAGAAAAGACATTTTCGAAAAGGTAAAAAGACTACATCTTTTCCCACTTTCTAATATTAACTTACTTAACTTCACATTAATATTTCTTACTGGTTATTTGTAAGTTATCCTAACATCCTTTGCAGTAATGCTTTCAGTGACATTTCCTGGTTTTCGTCATCTCTCCATTTAACCAAACTGCATCTGCTACTATGAATTTCAGTCTCTAACACAAAGCTGATCCTGCAATTCACTATGCACAAACGTAATTGAAAGTGCAGCACAAACCTAGGATTAAGACCTTAATACCTTAAAACCCTTTAGGATAAATGTCAAACACACCTGGATCTGGAAAGCACTCAGTCATAGATACCTACATATAGAAAGGTTATTCTTATGTTTTAGGTACTGAAGCCCACATCTCTTCCAGCTCACACATTTAATACTTTTCCTTGACAGATGTACTCAATTAATACTCTTTCTGGTTACTGTTAATTTGTGTCATTTCATTATGAAAATGAACAGTGTTTAGTAACAGTGTTGGACGTAAAGTACAGCTAACACACAACTATGCTGGATTAGCAGCTGTTTTCATTTTAAGTTTGCATGCATTTTTAAGTTGCACACATTTTAATGGGTTTGAGAATTACACACTAGTTTAAAGGAATATAAATATTGAAAAAATTTTCAAAGCCTTCACTAGACATTCATATTTCATATACTATGTTTCAGCCACAATTTATTTTATTTTAAGCAGAGTAAGAATAGTGCTTTAAATATGCTTTTATTTGTCTAGTATACTGGGGTTTTTTATAATTTCAAAGTTTGATACATGACAAATTACTTTTCTACTTTCGAATTATTTGAACTGCAGAATAGAAGCCTACACCATCGTAACTCCTATCATTACTTCTGGAAGACATTAATTCTTCTAATAGAACATAGAATAGAATACCATCATTCTAATGGTTGGCAGAAATTAGGAAGGTTTGCTGTTGTTTTTTCAGTGCTCAATTCCTTACTCTTCTGATGGCTTACAAGTTTTAGTAAGTGTGTTAGGTCCTACAAATTAAAGTAATCTTGCATTTTTTTAAAAATCCATTTGCAATTATGTTATGAAATGTTACGATTTTGCTCTATTAGTATCCTTCCCATATGAAAATATACTGCTTGATTTGAATAAGGAATATATATAAAATATGTGCACGGAAGAAGATTAGTAACTCATAATAGCCACCACCTTTTTGTTGTTCGTTAGTAATATGAGAAATCTGGCTACAGGATATGCTTCAATAACGATCAATCTCTTCGGCTAGGACCTGGGTAAGAATCGCCAAACCTTCAAGATAGATATTATCTCAGTAGGAAAAAAGGCCATGAAGAAAATCAGTCTGGAAAACACTCAGGTGAGGATGTCTTGGAAAAAATACAGCCTGCAGAGAACACCGTTCTAGCATGGCACAGATTGTTGTTTCAAATCCTTCCTTCATTACCGCTTTGTTCCTATCGCTGAAAAAGAATCATCTTGATTCTGACAAATTTCTTAACACTCAGCCATTGGGTTTCAAAGGAACCTCAAAAGCTCATACTGGCATGGACCAAGGCACTATAGCCCAGGTCATGGCCTAAGAATGGAAAAGGTAGGAAGTTGCAGCCTGTGTGAAGAAATGGCACAGGTCCATAGTCGTAAGCAAGGGAAAAGAAACCAGAGAGGAAGCAGAAATGCAGCTATCTAATTACAAGCCAGAACTTCATCAAACGGCCTTAATGTATTAAATTTATGCAAAAATACTCTTTCTTCTGCCACTTTTTCATCCAAAGTATAAGCACAATTTTATGATCAGCTTTAAAATTATTTGCTTATGCAAATAATCTAAAAAAAGGAAAAAAGCTTTCTTCTTATACTGCTACTTTTCCCAGACATATCCTAAAGCATTTGTTACTGGAGATGTCTACTCACACGGCACAGTGCAATGGAGAGAAGCTATTACCACAGAATGTGCGAAAAAATTTTTGTTCCAATAGTACCTCTATGCAGTTTTCATGACCTATAAGAGATCAGATATTTCAGTGTTGCACAAAGCAAGTCATTACTTAATTCATATTAGGCTTATACAGATTAGAATTTAACGCTAAGTTCAAAGTTGAACACAATGTTTTTAAGCTCTTATGTGATAAAATTATAAACTATTTTTTATGGCAGCAGCAAGACAGATCCAGACTAATATTAGCACTGACTGGAAAAAAAAGGGAAGGAAAAAAAAGTCTCTTTTTTATGAGATGTTATGTATGTTGCCTTACACGTCTCCAAAGACGGTCTTAAATGATGGTACTAGGAAGCTTTATCCTTATATTAAGCAACAAGTTCAGATTATCCAGTTTAGAATAAGCAGTGCAGTTCAGAATATCCATTTATTCGTGTGGTCCCTTGCATCAATAAATAAGAAGGTGACACCTCAAAGGAGCATTTCTGGCCCCACAGAAATCAATGAGAATTTCATCACTGATGTCAGCAAAACCAGAATTTCACCGTGGCCTCCTGTGACTGAGAGCAAACGAGCTGCAAAGCCACTGGGAGGTATTGCTGAAATTTCCCTGGCTTCTGAACTGAAGGGTGAACACAGCAAACGCTAACTACAGAGCGCAAGTAGAGGGGAGACAATCTGCCTCCATTTCAAGCTTCTCAAAGTGTTAGGTTGCTTTGTTATCATGTCTCCCTAAAACCGAGGCCACATTTGAACTTGGCGAAAGTCCACAGGGAGAAACTTACCATTGTAACAAGCCCAGTGCAGCGGTGTATAACCTTGATTATCTTTCAAACTGCAGTCTTCCTCTGAAAGTGCTATCTGCAGTAATTCACTCAGCCAAGTGGCGTGACCCCGAGCTGCTGCAAAGTGCAGAGGTGTTCTGCCTCTGGCGTCTTTACATAAAATAGATACTTCTTTCTCTAACAGCATCTGAACACACTCTTCATGCCCAGTCATAATCTGTTAACAAAGAAATGAGTAAAGAGGTTGGCATAATACAGATTCTTGCCTGGGAAATATGGAATATGATTGATGCCTGCGAACACAAAACAGCCTGGATGGGATTCAGAAGGCAGAGATGAAAGCTCCTCTGCTCCCATGAGTACCTATGATAGCTGATACACTGAAATATATTTGGTACTGTATTTCAAAGGCATTGATTCCTACTCTGTGGAAGAGAACCCACTAAGTGAGGCACAAAAGCAAGGAGGAGTTTAAGACTAAAGAAACACATGAACCAGGGGTGAAGTTCAGAAAGCCTGAGTCTGGGGTCTCAAAACCATGTATGAGTGTGAGAGAAGAAATGAAGAAAAGAGGATCAAGAATATAATCAGAAGTATGAAAAGTTTTCAGTGACCTTTGTATCATACATGGGGTAGCTTTGGTATCTTGGTCACGTTCATGTATTGCTGTCAATACAGAACAGAAATTTGATGCCATAGCTCTTATTCCAGACTGGTGCTGGACTCCTAAGCTGAACTGCTCACTGCAGTTTTCAGAGTTCTGTATAAATATCATCTCTCGCATCAACTTCACACTGGGTAAGAACCTGACTCCTAGAAAAGATTAGATCTGCCTCCAGTTTCACTGCCTCCAGATCAAAATTTAAGGCTTACTTATTTACATCATCTTCTCCAAGAAAAATGAAAGTGACTGCTGGGCGGTTGTTTTAAAGAAATTATTTTCAGAATTCATAAGGTGCTCAGTTGTAAAAATAATGATTGCTATTATAAGTGTCTAGGGCCAAGAAAAATTGGTCTAATCATTTTTTTTTCTAATTAATTAAAGTGAATATGAAAAAAAGTCAAAAGCAGAGCATTACTGAGAGCAGATCTGTCCTGCTTTTTACCTCACTGGCTGTGCTTGGTCATGTTTCCAATCATTTACAGTATTCCTTGTATTGATATTGCAATCATTCAATAGCCCTGTATTTATAAGTGAGTTGTAGTCACATTAAAACAAATAATTAAGAATCATAAAAATTAAGTCACCCCTCGGTGTAAAGCTGTGCATCCCAGGAGATCAGCTGCATCTACAGATGCTTCTTTTTCAAGTAATAAAGAAACAGCATCAATGTGCCCATATGCCACTGCAAGCATTAGTGGGGTTCTAGAAAAAACAAAAACAAACCAGTCACAGCTATAAAACGACATACTACTTGCCACTGCTAACTTACAGGAATAGAGAAATCAGGAAGCCTTGCATTTCTCTCCATTCCTACCCACAAACCTGTTCTTTCACTGTACTCGTCTACAGAACACCCAAGTGAAGACCTTTCGTATGAAATTATTAAGCGGTTTAACAACCAGCTACCATGACTGAAATTCAAACAATTACAAACTCATTTGTAAGCAGTTTACATCATTCAAGACAATCTGTTGTCTTAATAACCTACTATTACTGTCACCTCCAGCAACACATGAGCTTTGCAATCCCCAAGTGTTGTGAATGAGCGTCCCTGCTAGGTACCACGATGACAAAAGCTCGAGGCATTTCTTTTGAAAATGCTGTGCAATTGCTTAAAGCGGATGAAAGGACATGAGGAAACTATCCAAGCCAAAATGTGGACTAACATATCTTTCATTTTTTTCTGAAAGGAATCTATTTTTCTTCTATTTCTAGATAAGACAAATATCACTTAAAATTATATGTATAGTCAGATATGTTCCAGGCACCCCAAATGAGTTTTTTAAACCATTCACATTTTCACTTTAAAAATACTTTATTCTCCCTCTGTAACTGTCATTTAACAAGAAGTAAAATTTTTGTAGAAACATCTCAGATTTGTGTGTCACCTCGAATAAACATTCTGTCCCACTGCACCAGCCTAATATACCGACTAAACCCTGAAACAGCAATGTTTTGGAAAGAAAAAGACTCTCTATAGAACCATCTCAGGAACTTGTTAGTTTTTATTGAATCTGGCCTTCAGCATCTATGTAGAATTGTTTAAAGTATGAAGCAAAGGCTAAGATTAACAAATAATCCTTTCCACATGGCTTACATCAACTGACTGTATACTTTGTAATCTCTGCCAAATTCTGTAAGGAGAAGTGCAGGAAATACAGTATTTCAAATAAATGCTTTTTTATGTAAGAAATTCAAGATGCTATTTGAATCAGAGCTGAAAGAAAACCATCACAAAAAAAACTTACTGTCCTTTGGCGTCTGTCACGTCAGGGTTGTCTGCAACTTCTAGCAACAACCGTAAACAAGGTGTATGGCCATTAATGACTATAAAGGAAAAAAGTATGCTTAATTAGAATACATTTACTTTCAGATATTTTTCCATTGGAATGCTTATGGATAAGAAATTTCCGTATAAACAAGTAAAATATTCCACAGTATAATAAATGAATATTCCCACAATTTTCATTTAACTTGTGCTGATGAAATGGTAAGCTGTTTTTTCCCCTGACCTCAGTAAGACAAGGATTATTTCTCTTACGTACAAAAACCCCAAATGAGTAAAACAGAAATTGGTATTTTCACTACTGAGAAGATTTCTACAAAACCAGGCAGCATTTCAAAATCCCTCAGAGCGAGTAGGCAGGCAAGGCTTTCTGCGATCAGATTTGGAACACAGCAGGAAGCATGTCATCAAGACTCGTTAGTTCTGTGTGCACTGTACAAGCGAGTTTTTCAGTGCTGCTATGAAAAAAGGAGGACCTGTGAAGAATGACCAGTGATACAGATGTCATATTCACAACAGCACATAACACCAGTGACTCAAATTCCCTTCGGGTTTTTCCAGCTTTTCTAGTTTAATGTTATTGGAAGCCACAGCTACTTCTCAAAAGCAGGGTTTGCTTTTTGAAACGTAACCCACAAAAGTTACTACATTTTGCAGGGCCTGACACTGGAAACCCATCTGTGTGTCAGCTGGCTTAAAGGCTTCAGCTTTATACAACTCATGGGATGAACAGAACAGCATTTTCTTCTTGGAGAAACAGTAATTCCTGCACTCAGCAGATACAGATTGTGTTCTTATTACAGCAAGTCATGCATTCGCACTGCCTACACCGTGTGGGCTGAGGCAAAACCCTGGGACACCACCTATGTCACAGCATTCTGGCAGAGAAACGGGTGAACGGCATCACATTTAAATCACTCATCCAAAAATAATCTTTGTTGCTCTACTCAGACAAATAAAATACATTTTTAGTTATTTACCACTAAGTAATGCGATATACATAACGTGTAAACAGTTCTGCAGGGCTCATGAGTCACTGGCTTTGGGGGGGAAAAAAAAAATTCTGTTCTTTCTCCCCGCAGGAGGAAAAGAAATCATAACATGTTCACATCAAGGTCTGAAAAGGATTTTGGTAAATGAGTTTCAGAACAGATACCCCCAGAAACTCCTGGGAGCTGGCCCAGCGATTGTTAGGCATTACAGACCCTGCAGAGAACATCAGTTTTGCCAACAGAGCTACAACACTAACACTACGGGAACACTTGCAATGGATTCTCCAAGCTAGCCAAAGGAAAGACCGGTGGTGATAAAATTATACAGGGAACATATAATTTAGGCTAAAGGAAATTCTCCTTATTATGAAGTCAGAGGAAGTCTATTCCATGAGGGGGACAGACAGAGAAATACTGCATTACGTGAATTATTTCTCTACTACAGTTACAAATCCCTTCACTGAACACAGCTCTGCAGAATCCTGTAATTCAATCCACCACTAAAATTCTCCTTAACCGTTGTGTTCAGCAGTTGCGCTTGTGTAATTGGAAGGAACGAAGGCAAACACGTTTAATGGGATGGGCACACATGCCTTCTTGTTTCTTTCCAGTGCACAATAAATACATGCAAGTACTCACTTCTGTGTGTGCAAATGCACACCGTCATTCAAGGGATTAATTCAGCAAGAATTCTGTTTTGATTTCTCAAAATATGCCAATTTACCTTACACTTGCACTGCAAACAAAAAATGCTGAATGCTGCAGTGGCACCAGGCCGAATTTCTGATAGGTGGCATCGTTCTTTGCTAAAATGCTCCTAAACAAAACATATCGTTATGAAACAGTGTAATAAAAATCATCAGATTGCAAGTGGCTTTTTATAATAGTTGGAGATAGAAGCTTTACACCATAGCTAATTTCCACAGAACTTTGCATAGCTCTTGAGTGGAAGGTTCTAATTGTTGTCTAATGGATATTTACCCAAAGTGCACTTATCTCACATTTGAAAGCCTCCAAATTGATGACAGTGACAAATTTCTGTTACTAAGACTTCAAATATTCAACCTGTCTGTGCCGTATTTTCCCTTCTGTTTAAGGTACGTGTTTTCTTTAGTGTCTCAGTCCTGTGGGAAGGGTTTTCTTGCCCCCCCGCCCCCTTTTTTTTTAATACACACCTAACTTATTTTGCTTGTATCTCTGGAATTTTTTTTTTTAATCTGAGAAGCAAAAAGTATCAAAGACCAGAAAAGTCTAATGAATCTTCCTACTGGTTTTACATGGAAGGCACTCATACTACAGTGACGGGGGCAATTAAAAAAATAAATTAATGAGAAAAAACTACACACACAATCAGAATTTGTACAAAGGTAACAGTTGTGCCTATTAAAAATAACACCTTCTATTAAAAAACATAGAATCATAGAATGGTAGGGGTTGGAAGGGACCTCTAGAGATCATCTAGTCCAACCCCCCTGCTAAAGCAGGTTAGCCTAGAGTAGGTTGCACAGGAATGCATCCAGGCGGGTTTTGAATATCTCCAGAGAAGGAGACTCCACAACCTCTCTGGGCAGCCTGTTCCAGTGCTCTGTCACCCTCACAGTAAAGAAGTTCCTCCTCATGTTCAGGTGGAACTTCCTGTGTTCCAGTTTGTGCCCATTGCCCCTTGTCCTGTCGCTGGGCACCACTGAGAAGAGTCTGACCCC
>VZSC01010121.1:384523-499247 GCA_013398225.1 Steatornis caripensis | reverse complement strand
AAAAAAAAAAAAAAAAAAAAAAGGAGCTTCATGGAGCATCTCAGTAATTTAAAATTACCATTAGGCAGAAAAGGAGATAATACTTTCATCATGCATAAAAGGTTTAAGCTACACTTTTAAAAGGAAGATGTCAGAAGAAACTCCAAACCATAGACACTGAACGATGGGTGCTATCTCAAATCCTAACAGAGAACAGAACGCGTGATTCTGTACAAGCGGTCATGCACCCACACTTCTACGCCCAGTCACTTAAATGCACTGCTGGTAGTTATGTCAAAGGATCAATCCAACTACCACTGAAGTTAAAGTGACTTTTCTTTGAGAGTTTTACTGTTTTAGTGAGTAAGGTATCTTCTACATTCCAACATGCATACTTCCTGCACTGTTAATGAACTTCTTTGGTTTGGTGCTATTACTACTAATCGTAAAATGGCAAAACATTAGATTACATAACCTATACATGGTCTTTACTCTGAAAGGTTATTAAGCAGCGTTCAGAAATTTTGAGACACACAAAGAGCTGATCAAAAGACAAAAGAAACAGTTGAGCATTGCACTTCTGCAAAAATGACACAGCAGTGTATTTTATCACTCACAAGGTCATTCAGAAGTGGCAATTAGTAATAATTTTTAATGTCACTTTCAGAACTGAATAAAAATACATCAGCTAGGATGTCACTTTGAATCTCATCTTTCCTGATAAATTGCAATAGATAGTTGACTCTGCTGGGGGAAAACATACCAGCAGCAGCTTCTTTTAAATAAAGGCTTTTCCAGCAAGGAGCAAGCACAAGATTGAAGACTCTCATTAGTTGTTTCAGATGAGATAAAAAAAGAGTAACAGAATTAACAACCTCTGTACTACTTTATACCAGGGAAGCACATTTTTGAAACACAGAATTGTTCTTGATTGAAAAATTCAAAGGTGAAGTGGTACAAACACATCCTCAGGGCAGACAATCAATCCTATAAGCTCTCTCCATATTTGTAAATACAAATGATCAAATTATTTTTATTTGTTCAAGGTAAAACCAACATACCTTAACCTAATGTCTGAGATGTTTTCCCAAAATCAAGCTTTAAAAATCAGATGAATCAGTGTTTACAGCAATTTTGCTCACATTCGTAGATTATGGGTGAAGTTAAAATAAGCAAGAGTTTCACAAGAGCTTAGGTAGACTGAGTCTAGTAGTTCCACGCAGCTCTTCCAGTTCAAAGTTTAAATATTCAATATCCTACCAGAACAGTCACCACCATGCAAACAGGACCCTTACCTGGCCTATAAGAGAGCAATGCTCATCTTTAAATATATCTAAATATCAAAATTCAACCAGACCTCCAAGGCCACTGGCTGCTCGCATGTGGGACACCAATCTTCTCTAAGAGCTCTTAACTTGATACAAAATCGTTTCATATTAAACCATGAGTGGCGTACTCAGTGGGTTATTCAAGAGATTCTCACCCAATGAGTATTTATACAGAGCAGGATGACTCTAAACAAGAGCAAGACATCCTACCCAGTACCAGCCAGCATAATACGTTGGTCACTTCCTGGGATGCAGAAGTCCAGTTTCTTTGTCAGTCAGGGCAGAGATTTGAACCTGGAACTTTCATACTCAAATCATGGACATCATGTTTCTTTCTGGCCAGAAATTCCACCTCAGAGGTTCTCTAAAGCCTCATCCTTTGGTTTAAGGATCCTTTACCCAAAGTTTTGCAAAATTTCACACACTTGCGTAAGAGGTATAAGAAGACTTTTCTTTAGAGAAATTATTATCCTTACAAAGTTTCCTCTGTAGTTAGAAAATTTGGGTACTGATGTGACATATAGTGACAGTTAATTTTTAAATTCACATTTCAATGGTATTTTTGCTACTCTCCTCTCATTTGTGCCTCTAGTGTGAAATACACACAAGTGCTTTTTAAATTCAGACTCACTTGAACACTTGTAATTTATATATCTTCCCCAAACCACTTTGGAATTGGCCACAAACTTCCGGAAAACAGTCAAGCGTTGGTTTCACTTCACATTACCAAATGCAAAGTTACTTTACCATCCAAAAAGTGTCATGCCAGTCAGGTACGTGCACTTGACTCATAGCTCCTAAGACTGACTGAGGAAAAGCAACAGACTTTCTAGCAAAGCTTGAGCCTGTAAGCAACAGCAAGAAGGAAATCCAGCAGACACGAAAGCAGCACACATGCAGTGGCTTGCAGTACATGGCATGCTAGTTAAGAGTTGTGATTCTTCTCCTTCAGGCTTTATCAGAGTGATTACAGGGATCTGCAAAATACTATGAGAAGTTTAAATAAAAATGAAAATACATGAAATGCGATCATTTTTCATTTACTTACTATATCCAATGGAGTTTTGCTTCCAATCTAATTAAAAATGTCAATTAGAATAATTAAAGACATAAAATATTCAAGTATAATGGTCATCTGCAAGTGTTTATTGGGTTTTTGTTTTGTTTTTCCTGTAGAATAAACTGCATTGCAAGCACTGCATGAACAGAATCATAAAGCAAGACCTGATCCTGTGTGCACCCATCTCTACACTGTCACCTATGGATGAAATACTCCTGAAGCAACGGGACCACTGTCAGACAGCCACTATGAGTAGGTATCAGTTGCATTACTCCATAAGGGAGGAGGGAAAAGAGGAAAATATGTTCAGTGAGAATGTTTAAGATCAATGTACTCAACTGACAAAATACAGATATATAAGTAGACCCACTGTGGGAGACTTTGCCTGATGAAGTTAGATGGCTTTGTAAGCCTACAAATACCAATAAACCAGTGATGGTTTCTTTTTGAAATTCTGCTCATGCAGCTAAACATCTGATAATAAGCCTGATTACACTCCCAACATCCCAGTGCCCATAGGTCTTTCTGAGCTACACAGTCTAATGCAATACCATATGCCATGATCAAACACACTTTTCATTGGATTCAGTAGATTAGAGAGAGTCAGGTATTTTTCACACATTTACACTTAAACACCACAGACAGGTATTGAAAGCAATGGCAGAAGTCCATGACCCCTCTCCAACTGCAGGAAAACTGTCTCCTGCAATGGCCTTGTTATTCTGTCAGAAGACAGCAGATGTCTTGCTTCTCCACCCCAGAAAAACAGAAATATAAAATACAAAAAGACAGTATCTGTCAGAGACACAGAAAAGAAACCTCAGGGATGCTAGGCAATATTCCCATCCTACAAGCCAAAGCGCCAGCAGGGTGCCAAAGCAAATGGTAAATTCCTGCACTCATGGAGTTCACAAGCAGCATTAGCTTTCTAGAAAACTTTTTTTTTAATTCGTGGTTTCCAAAACATAAAATTTAAGCCAAAATATACTGGCATATACAGGCTCCTATTGGTTGTGTAACCAGTGGGTACGTATTGCACTAATGCTGACATCAAAACTTAAATAATTGAATCAATTTACCATTATTTGGGGCATTCTAGGACTGACAGATAAATCAGGTTTATTAAAATCATTTTCAAACATTAAGTTCCTAAGTTCTTTTCCTTTTTAGAGCCACTCATGTTAACAACTTTGAGCTTCCTCCACTACTAAAGAAGCTTCCACGTGGGAAAAGCTCTCACAGGCACAAGTAGAAAGTCATTCACTGCACGAAACACTAGCACCAGTGGCTTCCAACAAAACAGTCCCTTTAAGAAAAAGGGCATCGGTCACAGAGATGGACAGGCATTCATGAAGGAGAAAACCCAGAACATATCCCCCAAATGAAGAGATTCAGGCCAGAAGGCAGCCCAGGGGTTGCTGCTGGACAAGCATCCGAGCCACATCTCCATGCGGCAAAAATTAACACCTATCCCAACCACACTTGTGATTCACTCGTCACTAATTACTAGTGTTCTGCTCTCAAATGGATGAATGAACAAATTCTTGTTGATACAAGACCTATATGATTAGTAGCAGCCACATCGAAGATTTATAGGGTCTGTGATTTCAACTTCTCCACAGGTTAAGGAAGCAAGTGTTTGAAGTCACAGGTAACTATTATCCAGTGGTAACAGCAAGTCTAATAAAAGGTGATTTCTTTCTCTTCAAACTCAGCCTCTCCTTTCACGGCACAGCCCAGATGGCCTTCTGCTAGTGGGAAGTCTTCCCCTGCTCCTCCTCTCTGACACACACAGCTGTGCGGATCGCCTTGCTGCAGGCAGGCACGCAGGCAGACTGAGATTTGCCTTTTCTTTTGGGCACGGTTTTTGGTTAAACCATGCTCTCCTCCCATCCTCAAATTAATCAGCCCCTGTGCTGACGCAATTTCTATTAGCTAGAGAGAATTTCATTTGCTGATGGAATGAAGAGAACGGCAGATTAAAATAAAAAAATAACCATCAATTCTTACAGTCAAAGAGATTTCACTACAGGAGACAGGCATTTAATTCTGTTTGCCCTATCACTGCACAGAAACCTATTTTTACCAGCACAAAGTGCTTTGACTGGCTGTCCGGATAGAATTTTCATGTGAAATTACAATTTAAATTTCATTCTTTTCACATCAATAAGGATTTTGTGGTAAGAGATCATTTCAATGAAAAAACCCACCACATTTTTTTTTTCCAAGTAGTTTTGTGATGTGATCAGCTCTAAAATACCAGCTAGCAATCGTGACGGATATTCCTGACTATGGAACATCAAAGAAGTCAGTCTCAATCTAAACAAACGTGAGGTTATTTTTAGAAGTAGGAAGGCAGATGGGAGTTTCAGTTGCTTGCGAGCACACATGCCTACCATTCAGCCTTTATGAATGGCTCCTTACAGACAGAGAAAGAATTCAAGAATCTGCTTCCACTCTTCTCTTTTTAGCAACATCACGTCATTCACCGCAGGGCAACTCCCCCACTAATATCCCAGACAACCTAAAGGTCCTCCAGGAAAAAAGCTTCTGTCATTGAGCTCTGTGGTTGAACACACAAACACAAATTTTATTTGTTTGGGTCAAAGGATATGACCTTTTCACTCTTAATCCTTGTTTCTCCTAACACCTCCCCTCTCCCCATAATGAAATTTATGTAAATACAGTAAATACAAAAGTCAAAGAATGAAAAAAATATTTGTGTATAAACCAGCATTTCCTAAACTGTATTCAAATGCGTAAATATTTTGTAATGCTGAGAAGCTATGGTGCTCAAAGCACAGATCAGATCTCTCGGCAAAGGAAAGTCCACTGGATACTGCATGTTCTTCAGACATTTTTTTACATGACCATTTATTTAGAAATAAGCTATTTTAGATACCAGTTATAAAAAACAGGGGGAAGAGGGGAAGAAAAAATTAATCTCGCAAGGTCTTTGATAAATGTGACATATTCTGGAATTATGAAATAATGCCCTAACATTTTGCTGAAGTTCGGTATTGTGCATATAGAGAAATACCAGTAACCATTACTCATAAAATCAAGCTTATCGTTGCACTCGCTTTGCTTTAGTTTTGATCAGAATTAAAGCTTCATATTTTATATGAACTCTTTCCTCTAACAGTTTTATGCCCATAAAGAAATGTCTTGTTCTAGGGAAGATAATTCCTAGATATTTTCATCTATGAGCTATCAATAATAAACCAAAAGTATTTACCCAAGAGATAAAACAGTAAAATAACAGTTAATTTGGCACTGAAAAATAATGGTTTTATTTCAATAATCCTGCCTGAAAATCTCTTCTTTGGGATGGAAGGGATTGGAAATATTTTAGGAGTATTCTGTATGTCAGTGTTCCTGTGATACAGATTAGTGGCTCAATGTTAGCACTTTCTTAAGAAAGACATCAATTTATCTCTGTTAGTGCATGTGTGAAACCAAAATTAAAAAATCTCCTTGCCTATTAGAATTAGGGTTGCTGGGCTCCCACTGTTCCTTAAATAAGAGCAACTAAAAATATCATGGATCTTATTTTCCTTTTCGTTAGCACTAAAGACAAGAAAAACAACAGGAAAAATATATTTCCAAGATACAGGAATAAAACCAGCCAAGTACTCCTCAGACATGTAACCAGCTGTCCTTGTGCACCTGCTCTCCACAGCAGCCCATGAAGTCAACCTGCAGCATTAACCGGAATTGGCAGCTGCCTGCACCATTACTGAGGAGGGCCCGATGCGGCTCAGGAGAGAGAAAAACGGCAAGGAGTGTTGCCCATTTTCTGGATCTCCATTGGTTTAGCTTTCAAAACAGATAGACAGAAGGCTTGAGGACTAAGTTGGCATTTGATGACTTGCTGTTCTTTCTGCTATGTGGAAAAGAAGGGGCCTCTAGCTAAAAGTCGTGCCTAGAAGCAATTAAACCTTACTGGATGTTTCATTCAACTATGAGTAACTAGAGCAGCCACTCTACTGTGGTTAATAGCTAGCAGAAATCATGGTTCATGACAAAGTCTTTGTCATAGATCCGCCACAGAGAGCACAAACTGTGACCAAGCCACCAGTCCGCCTCACAGGACAGCGAGGCTCCTTTCCACCTGCACCAGATGCATACTTTATTACAGCTTTTACCCACTGCCTTCAAAGAGCCATAAATAACCATAACTCTGTCAAAAACAATTTGATTGCATCACAGGATTGCAATGTCTATAGGTGACACTATCAGATGAAGCACAGGAACCAACAATTGACTTAACACCTGGGAGTCTCATGTTGGACTAAGGGGATAAACCTAGGCATGAGGATTAGTTCCATGCCATGCCCATGGCACAATTATGTTTCAGCTACTCAAGACTTTCGTCTCAGCCCTGTTGCTATGCTGAATCCAAGCAATGCAAAGAAATCAGTGTAAAGGTGGTGCCTGTATCAATTAGTAAGTCACTGTTGCCAGACACAGTTATTAAACTCAGGAGTCAGTAACTCACTGGAGCTAAGGGAGAACTGCTCACAGGAATCATGGACTGACAAGTCCTGGTCCTACTGCTGATGAAGCACAAATGCTTTCTGGTACATTTAGCTTTTGTATTCCAGGGAGAAAATATGATGCCTGTCAGCCTCTAAACACCAATAACAAAACCTTGGTCCCTACAAAACTTTCAGGCAAACACCCTAGTAACACAATAGTGGTCCTTTGCATGCAAAAAGCTAAAATTCATAGCAGTTTTCTTTCACGGGTGTTCACAGAAGAGCTGTATGACTATAACTCTGGAAATGATGCTTGACCTTGTGTTTCTATACTGCAGCTATAGTCACAAATATGGGAAGGCTGACATGGAAAAACATTGAATTTCTCTGTCCAAATATAGAACACTTGATGCACAGCTGTCTCTCTCTAGCCCACAGTTTGCATTTCACCCTCCAAAATTAAAAGAAAACCCAACACCTCTGACATGCACTTCCTTTTGTCTGGCAAGCCTAACCAACACTAGGACTCAATAGCAGGTCATTGCCTGCAACTGATATGTTGCCAGGAAACGTGCACAGCAACAAGCAAAAGAAAAGAGAGGAGACCTTGCTCCGTGCCTGCTCCATGCCTCATGGCACACAGGGGCTATGATATGAAGGCTGAAAGAGAATTCCCCAGGGAAGATGCTTTTATGGAGGTCTCTGCTCATGCAAGTCATGCAAGAATCTGGTGATAAGACACGGGTAAGGTTGCAACGCACATTGCTGTGGCCGTACAAGCATAGGCTTGTACACAGCACAGAGGAGGCAACTATATATATGCCCTTCAAATACCAAGAATATTTGCTTTTGTTCCAAATGCGTGGCAGGCTCAGCAGAGGAACCCTCCATCGCCACAGGCAGAGTCACAAGAGATCAGCTCTAGGAGACAGTTCTAAACAAGGAAAGGCCAAACTCGCTGCCACAAGCAACGAAGGAGCAGTGATATTTTAAGAGTCCTAAATATACATGCTTGCAGGTGGGAGCTAAAAAGGCTTAACATCCCACCTGAAATTCTGACTTAGAGATGCCCTGGCATAATTACAGGTCACGGTTTCCTAGCTGTTGTGAACCTGACGTAGACCAGCTGCACCATTTCTGCTGTGGCGGCAGTAATTGACAGTGCTGGTAAATGTGGTGTGAAAGCAGCACGTGCTGTGCAGAGCTCCTTCTCAATAATTGAGTACTTTGACTCTTCAACAAAGAAAGAACGAACCAAACAACATAAAACACTAAGCAGCGGACAGTATTCTTACTAAAGCATGAATATCTACACAATTTTTTTTGAAGCAATTAAAACCTATTTATATAAGACACAATAATTCTGGATCACCCTGTATATGAAGCAGTTCAGTTAACACCCATCTTCATGACACTTATTTCTACAACTCACAAACTTTTATAAAACCATACTATACATCTCCCAAATCCAATTTTTGGCTAAAATTTTTGGCTTCTTATGAGATGCAATTTCAAATCATTCAGGTCCAGGATATTAAAAAACAACAAAAAAATCTCCAGTTAAATTGCATACAAGGTTAATCTTGATTATGGTAACTTTATAAATGCTGCTATTGTTTAACCAGAGGCAAGGCAGCACTGCAGGTACGCAGCTGGCAAAAGCTATTTACTCGCGTAGTTTGCGAGCCAGATAACGTGCCCGCTGCAGAATGCACATACATCGTCATGCACCGGGAACTATGCCTTGCTACTGCCACATGCACATACACCAGGAGTATTCTGATCACAGTTAAAAATAATTTGAGCACACGTAAACTCTACTCAAAGACAACATTTAAGCACCAGCTTGTTGAACAAGGACAGGACTATCAAGATTAAGATGTTTTTAAGATACATCTGGTTGCATGTATTTGAGTTTACTGCACCATATCGCAGGTTTTCACAGATTTGTGGTTTCTCCAAAGGACTCAAATAGTAACCATCAGGGGAGTTCATAACACTAGCATACACACACACACACACACAACACGCACATATACAAGCAGATAAACTTTCCAACTGTCTGAGCACTCACCACTTCCAAACACTGCCGGTGCCCATAAGCAGCAGCGTAATGCACAGTGTTGTACCCCTCCTTGTCTTGAATGGATGGATTGGCATCATTTTGTAGAAGGAACTCTAGACACCTGTGGACAATTCACTTGTTTAAATGAGAGTTCACAATATTTAACAGCTCACCCCTCCCTGCATTTAGGAGCGGCATGAAAACTGGCAGTCAATTCTGTATTTCTAGCAGCACCTCAAATCACTTACAAGTTTCCCTCTTTTCACCAATAGCTCCCCACATTCACCATTTCTTAAAATAGAAAATCCCCACTCATCTTGGAAGATCTTCATTAAAAAAAAAAATCTTCAACCCAACCTTTGTGGTCACTCTAGATTACAAAATTATTTTCTGTTACGAAGCCTGAAAGAAAACTACACAACTCTGTACTGTGACTTAAACAGCCTAGATTTGCTACTGCTGCACGTAAAAACTCATAGATCAAACCACTGGCCTCCAAACATGCACTATGGCAAGCTGAAAAATAAAGACTTAATTTCCTAGCATGTACGTACAGAAATATTTTTTCTTCTTTGTTGGCTTTTATTTTTAAATCATGTGTTTTTCAAAGGATCCCTTATGCTCTTTATAGCTCCTGCTGCTTTTTCTTATACCATCAAGAAATCATCATTTTGTTATTAGTACTTTCTTCCATAGTTTGTAATTTGTAGTGAGTGTAAAGCTGTCATATGAAAAAAGGGATTTTTAAAACAAAAAAAGCATTAAGCAGCTAGATGAAAACGTCAACCCGAGTAAATACATTAAGGACGCCACTGGCTACTTCCTTCTGCAACATACATACTCAGTACAAAGCATTAGAGTAAGTCAGTGCATGATACTAAAGAATTATTAAATTACTGAAGCAATACATTTTCTATTAAGAAAGAGCAACAAGCACAGAAACAGAAATATTAGGGAATATGTGCACAGAGAAGAGTGTAAAGCTTTTTTTCTTTAGGCGAGCCCTCATTAAAGCCAAGCATTGTGTTTAGGAGAGCAATGATTGAGCAAAAGCAGAGTGTAAACTGCAGCCCAAAGCAGTGGCATTCTTCAGAAACGGAATCTAACTGCTTTAGTGACACCAAACTTACAATGCAGCTTCTTTTTCCTTCATCTCACTGGCTCTTTCAAGTTCTTCAGCATTTTCATGGGAGTTACCTAAAATATTCTTTCTTCTTAGCACAGAGGACAGAAAAATGCAACTTATTTTCAAAATACCATACCAGTGATTTTGACGCAGTCTGCCACCCATCCCCAATCTCCTCTTCAAGAAGTTGACCTCCTCCAGCCAACAATAAGAATTATACAAGTTAAACGATGGCACTACATGGCACTGCAGTTAATATGTTTTGCAAGCTATGGAGACAACTGCAACATGGTAGTTTACTGTCCTGCAAGTCAATGCCAGAAAAAAAAAACCAAAACCCAGAAAAGTCTGGTTTCTATCAGAAACAGTTCGATCATCACTTTCTAGAACCATTCCGTTTCTCCCAGAGCAACGTCGTGCATTTTGTCTCCTTTGCAGAGAGGAACTCAGGATTGCCATAGCTTGCTTCTTCCTACAGTAATCTGCTAATTCTTCTCCAGCATTCAGGATTTAGAAAAACTTTAATCATTTATACTAAATCAGTCTATCTTGAATCTGCATTAGCTGACTCGCCTCACTTCCTGTGAAATATCTTGGCAGCACTGTGTGGATCTCTCAGTCAGATTCCTTAGATTCTTCAAAGAGCTCAACACGTCAATATTCCTGCACACCCGGATCATTTTTGCCACCTCTGCTTCCCAGCTGGATGGATGGCAGACAGAAGGCTATGATTTGTGAGCTTACAATCGCAAGATTATGATCTTTCTTGGCCACCAAGGCTAACACAAAATACATTTACAAACCGCTATCATAATGAATCGGTAGCTTGAAGGTCTGTAGAAGGACAGTTTGCTAATTACAATCCCAATATAACACACAAGTTCCAGACCGGATTCTGCACAATGCAGAACAGTATATTCTTTCTTTAACATGCAATTTCCCATTTGTAATATCAAGATTTGACATTCTTCCTGTGAGTGCTAGCAATAACGGATTGTTCTACAAACCTAGGGTCTGTCCGATGTCCACTGACTCAGAGAAAACTTTGTTATTAATAAAATAACTCCCCTGAATATTAACATTGTAAGCTCACGGACAGTACTCGTGCTATGCTGAAGGGCTGCCTGCATCTGCTTTCAGTTAACTACAAATCAGTGACATCCCAAAATAAGATTCCCTGAACAGAATAAGCGTTGATCTGGAGAAACAGATCACACTCAGAAACTGCAATCATCTATTTAATGAAAATTCTGTTGTGATTTCCATTGCAGCAAAGGATACTTTCTGAAGACCATAAGCAACAACAATTACCGAAATAGCTGAAACAGTAGGGCAACCTCGCTGCACCAAGACTTCTCGCTGCTCATTAACTGCCCACATCCAAAGTTAAATAATTACAAATATTCTTTGCACTGAGATTGCCTGACCTTGGGAGTTTTTTGCCATTCCGCAGGAAAAAAAAATATGCTGACTTATAAAATCATGGCTTACAAGTAGCATTTCATCTATGCAATAAGGCTTCTTCCAGAACATCTCAAACTGGAAAATTTAATGAGAAGACACCACCATCACATCAGAATCAATTTAGGTTTGAGCAGCGAGGGCAGATAAAGGCCACATATTCCTGCCAATGGTCAGGATGTGACTAAAGTAAGCTTTTTTTTTTTAAATTATTTAATTAATGATGGAAGCAGATATATCCTTAAGTTAACCAACAAAGTTAACCAACACCTTGTACAAATGCAGGAACTGCATCTATGAAGAGCCAAAGCTGAAAAACACACATGGAATCAAAAGTCTCAATGCCCTGAGTAACAACTCACCCTGGCAAGACAGAAATAGAAACAGCCAGTGGTGAAAGCCTTCCTACAAGCCTACTCTGGTCGTAATGTCAAGCACAGACCTTTGAAGATCCTGCTGCCTTCTTCCCAGCACTGTTCAGGTTTTAGGGTGATAGGGAAGACATTTTTTATATCAGTATTATCCCAGCAAATGATGGAAGAAGCTACCAAGGCTCTGGTATGGCATCCAACCTCTACCATAAAGTTAAGCCAAAGTTTTCCTGCAGTGGCCTTGAGGCGGTATTCTGCTGGGAACGAGTCAGATGTATTTTTGCCAGACCTCACTATATAAGAAACCAAGAATATAGTTCCTTAGTGTTTAAGGGAATGAGACAGAGAAGCATGTGATGACCTAAAATAAATACAGGTCGCTAGCAGTTTTAAGAGAGAACTAACAGGATAATTAAGCCTGTTTTATACAGTATGTTATAAGGAAGAGATTGCCAAAATATGCAACTATCTGGGAATTAGAAATTGCAGTCGCTAACCAGAGGATTTCTAAGTTTTGCAGCTGTTTTCCCCCTTTCTCACAAGAACAGTACTGCATTCTGCCAAAGGATATTCCCCAGGTGCCTCTCTTTTTAAAGTCTCTAAAAAGCAACCTGTTTGGACAGGGCGAGCATTTTTATCAGCTCTGACAGTGGACAGAGACTGATGGGTAGATCTATCCCATCTTTTCCAGAAAGTCCGTCAGAATGGCCAGATGTTTGCCTGTCAGCAGTCCACCTGGGAAAACCTCTCCTTCTGTGGTCTCTTGCTCCATCCTTTCTGATGGACTTGCAAAGCAGATGTAGAAAATTCTCTGAGCTTACTCTTGTGAGGAAACCACATAGAGGAAAACATAAGACAAAACATTGTGAAAATAGTTCAGTAGGACAGGGTGGCTGCAAAACTGTGCGTTACATCAAAGGTAAACCTCAGAGCTGAAATGCCACATCATCTGGGGATTTGGCTTATGATCAGAGCAACTCAGTGTGGAGTTATGCATGCATCCAAGAGAAACTCTTTTGCTAGCGAGATCTTTTTTTTTTTTTGGCTCAAATGACATCGCAACATGAAGAGGCTAGAACGACACTGATTTAGCAAAACACTTTAAACAAGGAATACAAAGAGGCTTTCTTACTTTCGGTCCATGTCAGAAGCAGCAGCATAGTGCAAAGGAGTGCGCCCCCAGTCATCTGTTTCATTAATATTGGCTCCTGTTGTCACTAGTGTCTCAATACAGTGGAAATGACAATTTGCAGCTGCATAGTGCAAAGGTGTCCTGGAACATAAGTGACAATTTGTTACCTCGTATTCCAGTATGAACCACCAAGGATAATGACAAATCTTAATTGATGCATTCCTACAGATTTCTAGCAGTCAATAGCAGCGCCTTACGCTCCTGTGATGAAATGCAAAGTTATGCAAATTTAACAAAATGTTGTGTTAACAGGAAGTTTTGGTGCTCCTACGAAGCCTAATAGGATACAGATCTTTAATCTATGTCTTGCAAACAACCTATTCCCTCTGACAGCCTCTGCTGCTGCTCTGCGTACACACTACTTTGTTCCAGTTGGGAGGCAGAGCAAAGCACGATGTCCCTCACAGCATCTTATTTAGCTGGCATAGCAACAACACTCATAGCAACGCTTCATACGGGGGAACAAAAGACCTCTAGGAAGCACGTCAAATAGCAGCAATCCTCCCGTCATAACCCAGGTGCTGTCCTGGGCAAACAAGCACAAGAATTTAGGCAATAAGAGAAGCAATAAGGAAAAAAAAAATAAACCTGTGATATTTTTAAAACAGAAAACTCAAGACAGTGGGATGGCTTTAATGTCTTTAATGAAGTCTGCACCTGTCTGTCTGGCGTACAACTGCAGCAGCAAGAGTTCCGCAGGGAAGGCCAAACTCCTACTGTATTTTACTGTCATTTTTCATAGAACATACGATTTCCAGACTGAGGTGGTCTTTCTTCCTTTCCTGCTAGATTTTTTTTGTTTTAATGAGCTTCATAATTTACCTACCTCCCACGTTTGTCCTTCTTATTAAAATCTGCTCCACTGCTTTGCAAGAGTTTTATACATTCAACATTACTGAAAAGAGAAGTGAAGAAAACAAAACAGAAGTTTACATCTGTGTTGCCCCCTGTTCCCCAAAAGTAAAGAGTTACTGCATTGTATTACTTGCCAGGCAAAAACAGGGTATAGCCAACTACAACATGAAATTCAATCAAACAGAAAATGAATCTTTAAAAAACTATTTCCTTTCTTTCTAGAAAACCTCAAACTTCTCTTCTGCAGAAGAAAAAAAAAATTTCCAAAGAGAATACAGTAAATGTGATCAGAATTCAGTGTGTTTGGAGATTTTTCAATGGGAGCTGTACACTAATGCTTCCCACACTGAACTGATATTTTATGAGAGTACTTTAAAAAAGGTTGCTAGCTTATAAAATGCCAGTCTAATAATGAAGAGGTGACATTTAACAAAATCCACCCCCGTTCAGCAAAGCATTGAACAGCAAGCACTTTGCTCAAATCCTGTTTACTTAGTGAGATTTAATCACAGGAGTTACTTTTAGGTTTATCCTCATATGATTTGTTGACTATTGGTAGATTAAAGCACATCTCTAAGTGTTTTGCTGAATAAAGGACATAGCTATTTAAAGTGATTGTCATATCAATATTGCATTTATGTAAGTGGATCAGTTAGGCTCCATTGCTTTGTATCCGCTAGAAAGAATTCACCACATCATAGCTGCTGCTTCATCTTGTTTAAAGCCAGGTGATTTTTAACAGAAAATAAACCAGCTGCATTCTCACGTCTTTTGTAATTCAAGCAAATAAATGTATGACTCCAAGCCAGAAAATGATGTAAAGAAGCGCAGCGCTTTCCAAGACTCCTCGTCATTCACAGGGGCAGTAAATCATTTGTGTTCACAATCAGATGAGTAGGCATTTGAAGTATGTTCTTTTCCCAGTACCTGTGCAACTCCTGTTAATGTAATGGGAGTAACAGGCATGTGTCAGGACAAAAACTAATGCCTTTTGTATAGCTCCAGCTCCAGGAAAAAAAAAAAGACTGGATGCAGTATGTTGGTGTATGCTCATCCCCACTCTAAATTGCGATTGCATAAAATAGCTACAGAACACTCACCACAACGTACTAAAAATACAAACACTTGTTAGTGATGACAATTGTAGTAAACCACTAGAAAAATATGGTTTATTTTCATGAGCCACTTTTGCTTCTTATGAAGCCTCTCCTTCTCTTTAGGCCTACCAGGTTGTTTTTATTATTCTTTAGGGGTGCAGCCTTATCGAAGAGGTAGCATTTATTTGAACTATACTAGAACAATCTCCATCCAAGCAACAGCCATACCCCTCCTCTGCTGATATGAGACAAGTATCACTATGAACAATATCACAAGAATAATAAAAACACTATTTTGATCAATTTTATTAGGTTTTTTGTAGCAATGAAAACTTTGCGATATAAGCTTTGGTCCACTGAGAAGAAAAACCAACTTCCAGAAAGACTGCCAAGCACTTGCTGTGGATGGCCATTTCTGCTTGCTATAATCACAGAAAACCCAAGCTGGGTTCTAGCCAACGCTCTATTTCAGCTGTTTTCTGAGCCATAAAGTCCTCCACGGAGGAGTCAAAACTCAACGCCTGCCATATGGTTTGTCCTTTTGCTAGGTTAACTTCACAGTACCCCACTGACAATTATGTGGAAATATTTAAACTAACTGGTTGCGATATTTACAACTCAAATTGACGTATTTCAGTTTTCATTTGTTTCCATTTCTAGCCTCCCAGCACTTATCAGGAGTGCATCACCCTGAGAGAACAACAATCTTTTGACTTTATAATTTGGAGGTTGGGAGCTGTTTGTTTGTTTTGGGGTTGGTTGATTGTTGGTGGTTTGGTTTGCCGGTTTTTCTTTTAGAAACTTTTAAACTTGCATTTGAAAAATGGGAAAGAGGGAGATGAGCTGCATTTGGACTCCAGAGTTGTAATCTGATGGGCACTGTTTCATAGTTGCATTTTCGGACAAGGACGCAGTCCAAAGATGGAGGTCAGGAATAACTCCCCTGCCAGCAGCATCGCAGGAGCCACAGCTCCTTGTCCTCAGTCGTTCTGCCCCAGGAACTGATGATTTCCTGCTGACTGCTGGCCCTCAGCAACCATTGTGGCCAACAGACAGACCTGGGTGAGTATGCAGACCCCATCCAAAGCTGAGGCAAGCTTCACACAGGCATGAAAAGAGTTTTATCCCATGCCCGAACCACGTGCTTCAAATCACAACCCAGCTCCCTGCGGTAGAGGGAATCACACCACCTCCTTTGCTTTACAAGCAAGCCCTGCATGAGGGCAGTGGCAAAAGACAGCCTCACGTGACCAAAATCTGAGATCAGACAGCTTTGCTTCCCTTGCACTGCAACAAATTCCTCTGTGCATGGCACAGCCAAGTTCATTGACACCAAATCTGCAACGAAGTCACAAAATAACTTAAAACAGCTACAGTCACAACTACTCACCCTCCTGCAGCGGCAGCGTGGAGGCACGTTCTTCCAAAACTATCGGGGGTGTCTATTTCAAAGCCTGCAGACAGCACGTGCTCATTACTAAACAAGGACACTATGCTATACTTTTGTCCTAGTTAAACCACAAGAAACATTGCAGAGACAGAAAAATCAGTTAGTTGGAAAAAAACAGAACGCAAGCAACTACAGTCAGAAAGAGGTTGTCACGGGAACAGCGAGAGGCTGCTCCAGTTTGGCAGCTCTATAAAAAGAGCTGCAAAGTCGACGAGCATCTATTTCCACATCCAGCTCTGCACCACATCCCTACTGAAAAACATGTGACAGGCATTTATGAGGCAGATACTTACGAAGAAAACTGCAACAGCAGGACATGAACACAGAAAACATGAAGAAATGAGGAAAAACCACAGAGTCAGCCTGAACATGAATTGGGGCCATTTTTATTGCATGTGGTTTTCAGGTTGGAAAGAGCCTTCCAGGAGCACGCAGGGATATTCAGCAAGATGCACAGGGCCAAAGATATAAGCCTGGCAGTAATAACTCTGATCACCCAGAGTTTTTTCTCTTCCTTCCTGATCTGGTGGTCAAGGCCAGAGCACAACAAGGTTTAATGTAATGGGGTACGTAATTGCCATTTTGCACACTTTTTTATGTCCTACAGGACTCAAGTTTAGGGAAAAAACTAGTTGTAGAAGATTTTACGTGTTAAGTAATGAAACCCTTTTCTAGAAAAAGCATATGATCTGCCTTGTGTTTTTTTAACTCATGGGAACTCTTGCCTGGAAAAAAAGAATTTGGGATTTGGCACCTGATTACTGCCTCTTTTGAAACAGTTGCATCAGCAAACGCCTGCTTCTTCTGCTTTGGGCTCTGGTGAGGATCTTGAGACCACTCTCTCGACACTACACTTTCACTCATTTCCCCTCTTGTGCCCACAGACGTTTGACCATCCTAACTTCTTTACTCTAATCGGATTCAGAAACACACTTTAGCTGTATCTACAACATATCATCGTCAGTGTGATGTAAATACCTGCGCCAGTGCAGGGTCCAAGGAGATAATTCCCCGAATTATTTCTTAGTGGGGAGGTGGGTGGACCCAAACCAAAATGGTGTCTCACATTCCTACGGTTTGGAAAAGAGTCCTAAATTTCCTCTCTCTTCCTGATGAATTAATATAAACTCTCCGAGCCTGCCAGGAGAAAAGGGCTTCAGGCACGAACAATACAGGACGCGCGGAAGTACCAGCATGCCGTTAGGAAAGCCTCACACGCTCCCGTACACCACACCACGCAGCCGAACACAGCAGCACAGGAAGTCTTTCATTTGAACAGTTCACAACAATGAGTATAAAGGGGCTATAAGAGGCAGAGACACACATTACTCGAGCTCCACAGACACCGTAGGATTTACTTACCCGATGACAACAATTTCCTGCAACAGTCTGAGTGAGCATTCAGCGCCGCTAAATGTAAAGGGAACATGTTGTGGATCCCACACCTGAAAGGCACAACAGCCTCATTACACAGAGTCATGTGAAAATGCAGGTTGCATACAGACACAACACATCAAAAGCTCCTTCGACAAAGGCAGCATTTTTTATCCTTTTTGAGGAAGATTCTTCCTGCTTTGTTATTTTTATCTGTATTTCCTTACCAGGCTTCTTGGGAGTTAAAAATATTCTGATACAGCAAAATCTTGGCATTATGCTTTGAACAGAATGTGGCAGGAAGGTTTCTAAAAATTCAAGATTAAAGCCAAGGTAAGGCAGGAAGCAACAGAGCAGATATTGCTTGGCGTCAATTTCCTGGTGTGGGATGCACGAATTTCTGCATCAGCTACATATACGGCAACTGCCATTCTGAGGTAGAAGTAAATGCCGAAATCTCCTCAGCATTATTTCTGAAATCCATTTTTCCTGCAGTTAACATCCTTTAGATAACTCTCACGGGGGTTTTCAAAGCCTCCCCTTCTTCCCTCTCTTTCCCCTGGGGCTGGGGTAGCTGATGTCTCTTCTTCACGCTTTCCTTTAGGCTGCCATGGCACTTAACAGTTTTCTTCCAACATCCTAAGAACTAAACGTCTCATTTTCCTGTTTGCTCCAGCTACCCTCCTCACACGTCCTTGCAAACTTCACCACCCTTTAACACATGACCCTCTTTTCAATTACATCATAAACTTCTCAGAGCAGACATGCTGGGTGAAAAAAGAACAGGCACCTATCATTAGGCTACATCTGTCAGGCAACCACATAGTTTTTAAATAAGATGGGAGCTCAACAACTTTTATTAACATCAGCAAAACATCTCAGTTCAGTCCTTAAGCATAGAAGACTTCTGGGTTTGGACATCTTGGCTTCTGTCATTTAGCATTGTTTTGTGAATAGCATCTTGTTATTCTAGAAATATTGTCGTACAAGCAGTTCTCCAAGCACACATAAACACCGAGCCTCTGAAACCAACTATCTCGACAAGATTATAATCTACTGCCTGCTTCAGCAGACATGTTTTTGAAAAATGACAAAATCTTGAACAATAGCAGATGGATTCATATCTGCCCTTCACTTCTACAAGACAATTCGTGGATGGGAGATACGATCACCTCATGGAAGAGGATTTCAGATACAGATCCAAAGACGAAGGAACTTCTCGTTGTACAAGATTAACCATAAATCATAATTACTTACAAAGCTTTAGACAAAAATGAATGTGGAAGTTTATAAGGGTATCTTGCTCTCTCCAACATTTTATACATATAATAGATGTATTTAACTAATTTTGGTTTGCTTTTAAAAACTCATTCTTTCCAGAATCCAAAGGCCCATCCTTCCTCTGTCTTCACATTAAATTTGTCCTCTTTGCTGCTTCACTACACTGACTTGTGATGCTGTACAAATTTCAGTTTTGCTAGTGTCAGCATTTACGTCTTAGAACAAATCTATTAAAAGGCAATCTGACAGCATATTCTCTGAAGCAAACAGTAAAAGCTCCAAGCTGCTCCATCTGTATAAACAGGTTGCATTTTTCAGATGTGAATTAATTTCTTTAAGCTAACACTGGACATTCTGTATTGCTGTGCTTCTTCCTATACCCATTTCCGTCTATCTCCTCCTCCACCTAGTTATCTAAAGCAATATTTTCCTTCTTTTGGTCAAGATTTCCACCCAGCACATGTTTTGGTTGGTTTCCATTGAAATCCACTATCTGCACATCTGCCAACCAGCATCATACTTCTGCAGCGCCGTTCACACTGGTTCCTCCCATCACTTACACGCTTTCCCCTTTAAATGCAGTTGCCTCAAAGACTGACCGAACTGTCTGCAGTTGTTGCTAACAATGCCACAGAGTTTTCTTTACAAAGCCAGTTCAGGGAGCTCAGCCAGAGTTATTTACAGGCAGCATATACGAAAGCCCATTCCCAGCGTTTCAATGCTCCTTGTTTAGCACAGTAGCATCACTTGGATCTGCCTGGTATCTCTAAGCCAACTTCTCATTTCACTTATTTCTGCTGCTGGAAAAAGTATTTTATTCAATCAGCGTTCCAGTCACCCAAGTGTGAAATAGAAATTCCTAACTGGATAACCCTGATTCCAACAGTAGGCTATCCCACTGCATTGTGTTTTCCTCTTAAACCTCAAGATAAGAGACAGACTGAGATTTACTGTACTGGAGAAAGAGCTAGAAAAAATACACATCTATTTGGACACTAAGATCTTCATGTTGGCTATGTTAATAAAATCCAGTGACATTAGCTGAAGCCTGTGGAATTTCATTATCCATGCCAACTGAAGATCTGTTCCACCTTCTGAGTTTACATGGTGACAGTCGTACTTGATAAAGGAATATGGGCAAATGTGCCACTTTCTTAAACATTGCCAAGTAAATAAACAAAATACTGAGAGCTGCAAGTACCTTCAGAATTAAAACCGGCTCATTTGCGTCTGCAAGCAGGTTTTCCTAAGTAGGTAAGTCAAGAGGAGTCACTGATTTCTACAGTAGGTTCTAGGTAGAAGACTCATAAATTATATTTTGGAGATATGTGGAGCTAATCGTCGAAAATTTACATTCACGAAATCACATGCTGCTATGAAACACCTGGTACAGATGTCCCTCATGGCACTGCATTACTCTGGTCTTACATCCCTTCGTTTACATTCAGGCTTGCTATTTTCTTTTGATAGACCCTAAGAACCTGACCATAACTAACCAATACTCAAGTACTCTTAAAAATCAAACACCTGCCAATGTTTGAGTCGACAATACTTAACATATTGTGGGTGCAGTCTTGACACACGTGCAAGAGAAAAAAAACAACGCATAAAAAATTGAATTTAAGCAGAAAGCACTAACAACATTTAGAAACATGTGCAATTTCAACTCCCTATCCTTCTACTCAAAAAAGACTCCCAAACCCACAAATCAGATAAAAGCAGTCCTATTATTTCAGCCACCTGAATATCAGAAACCACGCAACATCAAGACATAGTGAGATCAAAAATACTTAGTAACATCTGGTTTGCAATGCTGCATTTCTATTGATTATATTATGTCATACCAAAAGATACCAGACAAAAGAATAATCACCATGTATGAGAGGCCACTAAATATTAGGCTAATTTAGATACTAAGCAATATGCACGCGATTCCCCTGGAAGGCATCTGAATTTTTTTCAGTTACAAACTCATTGCTACAGACTTTATGGAATAACTGTGATCAAGATGCACTTTGTATACTTACGTACTTCATGTACATCATATACCACTGTGCCACAGCAATGCTTTAGGAAAAAGAAGCAACATCTGTAGTACATGTAACCACATAACTGGGCATAGCAGAGCTTAGCAGGGCTTTCTTCCCCTCCACACTTCCCAAGTATTCATATTTTAGCCCCATGTCATCCACTGAAGTACAGTACAATTATTCTTATCCATTTTAACCTTCACACTTCAGACCCTGAGGAGTAACTGTGTTTCCAGGCATCAGATAGACCACTTGATCATTGGAAACAGCTCCACTTCAGCCACCTACTTGGCAGTATCAGCTCCGCTGGTTATGAGGGTGTTAATCAAAAGCTCATGTCCGTATCTTGCAGCCACGTGCAGAGGAGTGTTACCATCCTTATCAACGCAATCAATTTCCCCTCCTGCAAAAGACATTTTCATAGAGTTTAACACTGGAAGGTTAAGTGTGAACCAGTTACCACAAACACTATTTCTTTCTAGCAAATGCAGCATAAGCAGTCCAGCCATAGAGACACTAAATTTCAGAGACCCAGAACCAGCATACGGCAAACTGCCAGCCACTGGTACTGAACGCAGTCTGACAGCAGCACTTTCACCTCCTTCTCTAACTGCAGTGGTAGGGAAAAGTGGTGGGAAATAGGCGAACAGGATGACATACAACAGTCAAGTATGTGATGCAGAATTGTGCCTCATCGAAAGGTACAAATGAATGCCTTGAATTCAACTAAAAAAATGAACTGCTGAAACTATGCCCTCATTTTTAAAGACACTGCCACTCAACTTTACCTGTAAGACAACAATGTTAAATAGTTTGTTCAAGAGGCCAACAGGAACACCCTGCAAACAACAAACATGTTGTGTGCCTTCTCTGCATCTTACAAAAGAACAACCAAACAGTGCTTAAGTAGAACTTTTCCTGTTGCAATTTAAGCCTGTCATCTTGTGTTTTATCCTCACAAGCAGGAAAAATAGATTATTTCTTTCTTCTCTGCTGCGGCTTTTGACCATGCAGAGATTGCTACCAAGTCCTTGTTTTCTTTTGGGACCAAGGAACTGTAATTTTTTCAGTCTCTCCTCATAAGTCAGGTTTGCTGCACTCCAACCATTTTCATCCTTCCCCAGGCCTCTCCAGCTGGCCCGCATCCTTCTGAAAGCAAAATGTCCAAAGCCAGAAACAGTACTACAGCTGACGTCTCCCAACGCTCAGTTGAGCAAAAGGATTACTTCACGCCTGCTGGCTACACTCTATCTATACACTCCTGTACATTGTACAGGACCATGTACACTACTGATCATTTTTTTTAAGCACCACGACACTGTTGACTTGTGGTCAACAAGCTTCTGATCCTCTACAAGCCCCAGATCCTTTCTTGAGGAGCCGCCACCCACCCGGCTGTTGCCATTCCGAACTTGTCCAACCGATACTCCTACCTCTGTGTGGGATCTTTCCTTTGCCTCAACTTGTATTATAACTTCTGTCTCCAATTTTACAGCATCATTTTCTATTCTGACTCCATCTTCTGCCAAACTAACAGTCTCTTACAAATTCATGTTTTCTCCAAATGTCAAAACCACATTTTCTATTCCACTATGCACGTTGTTAATGAAAATACTGGATAGTTCCAGACCCAAGAGGGAGACTTAAAATCCCCTCGCTATACCTTCCATTTCAACAACAATCCATTTATTACTAACATCTAAGTGTAGTTTTTCAACTAGTTATGCACCAACACTAATATTTTAATACTCCACTAGTTTGCTGTGAGAATACTTTATGACAGCACGTAAAAAGTCTTGCTAACATCGTGATATGGTAATATTTACTGCATGTCCACTATTCACAGGAGTTAACAGACCATAACTGCAACAAGAAAAGTTATAGTAAAGCACTAAACAGCATTTTCTAACGGTAAATGAAGGCCAGTGAAATGCTGAACAGGTTCCCTGGGTGGAGCCGCCACCAGCAGAAGTCTCCATGAACATTACCTGCCCACAGAAAAGTCAGAGGATTGTGCTGTGTTCACAAAGCCTATTAGCCTGCAGTAAAAGAGAATTATGATGTTTCAGCATCTTTTACTCTTGAGAAATTTGTGCCAGATATTGTCCACACCTCCCTAAGTGTTTACAGTTTGTTCATTCGCTCATTTCAGAATTTTTGGCTGACCTATGTAAAATTCTCCAGCTTTTCTTTTCCCCGTTTTTAAAGATAGGTATCACATTTGCAATTTTCCAATTTTAACATTATCCATTCTCCGTCTACAAGTCGCTAGAGGCAGCAGCCAGAAATTGAGACATCTTTAGCCAAGTCATTAAGTACTGCAGAACAAAACTCCATTTCTTTAAATCATTGACATTTCTCTCTTCCACAATATCCCATGGCAGTGAGGCATAAAGTCACTTGAAATCAGATCTGTGTACAATGCTAAAATTAGAGAGGCAGCAAACGAAGAAAGAAAGAAGTGAAATCCAAGGAACTTGAAGAAGAGTAGAGAGGCGTGAAGGACAGATGAAGAACTGCCAGTCCTTTCACACACATATCCAACAGGGAGCAAACAACAGCTGTAAGTCAGAGAGCATATTTGACTAAACAACTCAAAATTGCATTAAAGCACAGTTTCTTTCAGTTTGCCCAAGCTCCTTTCATTATTACTATTTTATTTATCCAAGGAGAGATATGACAACAATTTGCATGACAACCTGAAAGGAGCATGATCTATTGAAGACCTTCATTTTAAAATGCGATCTTGTTTAAATGTAAGTGTTATTACATTTACAGTGTAACTGTTCAGCCATCTTCAACTGTCACACTTAAGTTTCAAGTTTGGGATTTCGGGAAACAACCAAAAGAAACCAACCAACCAACCTACCCAACTCAGACCATCCAGTCTGGTATAGCGGCCAAAGCTGGGAAACATAAGTAAACAACCAGTAATAGCAACCTCTGTCAATCGGAAACAAGCCTCTGCCAGATCTCCAATAACAGTATTTGTTATACTCTGTAGTATTCTTGGGCAAAAGAGATACCTGATGAATGACACATAATCAGGAATCCTGGCTATGCCGGAACAAATGAGGGGGTGCTGGTCCACCCTTCGAGTATTTATTCAACACTTAATGAAGACAGTAGCAAGGGGTGGAGTAAGGCTGGTGAGAGAAGCACAGCTGTGGAGTGTACGGTAGAGAAAATGGTCTGAGCTCTAAGAACACCAGGGCTCCCAAGGGAGGACAACTAGAAACTTTTGCTTTTTTTAGTTTTTAAATAATTTGAGAAAGAAAGTTGTGCCTGCTTCTCAGACCAAAAAAAGATGTAAATACAGCTTTGAACTCTTGTTTTTAGGTTAAGAATCACAATGGATCACCTGGACCACTATCAGCTGGAGGAATATGGGGTTTTGTTAACAACCTTCACTTGTGATGACACCCTGGAACTAGAACTGCGAGTGCAGCTCAAAGCCAGAAGTTGGTGGAGAGCTAAGCAGCTCTCAGAGCAGTCCCTTGGCACTCTGGGGCAGAACAACTGAAAATTGCAACCTTGGAAATGCCTAATCTTTTGCGGAGTCATTGAGCAGGCACAGAAACTCACCATTCTGAATGAGGGTCTGCGACCGCGTGAACCTCCCGTGGACAGCTGTCATGTGCAGCGGGCTCTTCCCATCCTTACTCTAACAGAAACAAAGTGTAAAAACAACCATTTAGCATATAAAGCAGTGGTAACAATTTGAAGTCTCTCAGCTCAACGTCATACAGCTGTTTTTCAGATAAAACCTCCACTGGCTTCAAAAGTCTGTAGGACTAAATCTACACATGATGATAAATGCAGAAGGTATAAGCATAAAGTAAAATGGTTCCTCAGCCATGAGCGAGAAATGGGCTGGCGCGGAGCCTGTCCCTCAGAGTCTGCCTTAATACAATACCTGCTAGAAAGCTACACATATATGACATATTACTCTTGAATATTATTTTTAAATAACATTTGCTATTCAGCCAATTTTTCCCTAATCCTTGCACCAAAAGGAACAAAGAAAAGCAATGGAACAACAAAGCTAAGTAGGAGCAGTCTGTGAGAGATTCAAGAAATCAATTTATCTATTTATCAATCTGCATTTTATAGATACATCCCAGAATAAAAGCCACTATATTAAAAAAAGTTTTGGTTAACAAATGTCCATGCAATCAAAAATAGGATGTCTACAAAAGACAATTACAAAACAGAGAAAGGTTATGAAAGGAACGGCACAATGAGTAGAGATCAATGTTTTAGGATCTAGAGAAAGAAACAGAGCTTGGGGAAGCCGAGAAGCTGAGAAAATAGCAAGGCAAGGGTACTAGCCTCACTAGTCGCATCACTTCATGTTTATTGGCATGGGGTTTCACAGTCATTGGCAAGCACAATCCCTAATTTCATTTTAACAATTCTGAGTTTAAATAGTGCACTGACTATTCACTGATGTCAAGGGACTTGCCAGAGCTGTTAAATTCTAGGAGACCAGTTTCCCAGACGGGGAACTGAAACACAGAGTCTAAAGTAGCCAAAATCTTATATGAACTCAGAGATCTCAAGTCTTCTGGTACCTATGCCGGTACGCTCTGTGTTGGATAACGACAGGGCCCTTTCAGCTCCATCAAGATGTATCAATTGTATCTCAAGAGCATTCAGATATCCTAAACAGAATCAGACTTTGTAAACTCAGGCTCTAAAACAGGTAAACAAACAACCTTCAGTTCTTGCTTCCCCAGGAAAGCCAACAGGAACTTGCTAAAATCAGCTTTAATTAAATCCATATTGTAGGTGGAAGGAAAACACCAGAGAGGAATAGTTCCTAGACTTACCACCACTCCCTGAGATAACATTTTGACATTGCTCCTGGGGTTATATTTCAGTAGTCGTTCATGCCGTCAGGAGAGTGGCTGGCCTAGAGCTTAAGGTTGTCATTATATTTATCAAGGCACTGAGAGCTCCTCTGCTGGGAAGTAATCTCAGGCAAACAGTTTAATGATCAACATTCTCAGCATCCCTCTACTTCCATCAAGGATTTAAAGCCATGCTGTACTTGTAGTTTCCAGTCTCCCGAGGTATGCAAAATAGGATAAAGTAAAACTGAAGAGCTGCAATGCAAGTTTTACCTGAATGTTAACATCTGCCCCATTATTCACTAGTAGTTCAAGACACAGTGCTCCATGAGTGGAGGCAGCAGCAAAATGCAAGGGGGTGAATCCATTATTATTAGGCTGATTTACATTAGCACCATAGTCAATCAGCTCATTAACAACAGAATCCTGGCCATTGTAACAGGCAATGTGAAGTGCAGTATTTCCATAGATGTTCATTTCATCAATCTAAAATGAGAGAAGGAGACACAGTTAAAATTACAGACATCAGCTTCCAATTTTACGTGAATGCATTACATACTGCAAATGGAAATAGCTGGAGGCTTGAACTGTCATAGGGCATATTTCTCATCAGAAACTTTCATTGACAAAAATATACTCCCAGAGTATGTAAGTTTTGAATGTTTTACCTTTACTATTATTAACTTCTTATCTTACTGGCAACTTCTAAATGCCAGTCTGAAGCTTAGAGTTGGTAGCAGGACTATGTAATGATGATGATGATGACAAAAGTCCTAACAAGCTGGAAAGCTTTTACATGTAAGTGGGAAAGTAGGATAAATAAAAACCTCACAATCTTTATTAATAAATAATTTTTAAAAATTAAAGCACCCACTACTGAATTTTTGTGAACAGAATCAGGCTTAAGAGCTCTTTCCACAGACTTCTTTTGGGAAGGGAGTGATGGTGTTTGAATGAAGGGAAGGTGAAACTGCACAGCCATTAACACTTCACGAAGGTGCCACTTTCAGTAGCTTGGTATTATAAAGGTGTAATTAAGATTATGTTACTTCTTGATGAGTGGCTTAGAATTCAACTGCTGTTCTGTAAAATAGGACAGGACAGATTGTACAAAAGGCTTGGGAATGACATGAATACCCTTCCACAAAACACAGGCATCTCAAAGATCACATCCCCAGTGGTGGAGGATGTGGAAGTTAAAAGTAGTTATTGGCATAGTACTGCTAATAACAGGAAACACCTATTCCCCCTCAACTTCACAGTCAACAACCTGTGAACACAGACTTCAGACATATTTTTGGCAAGTCAAGTNGTTAAAAGTAGTTATTGGCATAGTACTGCTAATAACAGGAAACACCTATTCCCCCTCAACTTCACAGTCAACAACCTGTGAACACAGACTTCAGACATCTTTTTGGCAAGTCAAGTCAGATGGTTATAAAGCTGGCAAAGGCAACGGCTTTATCTGACATCTGATTAACCAGTGTCGATTCTTCTGGTCATCTCACTGCTGCTTTGAACCACTGAACTGACAATATTAGACCAAGAGAAGTTTGTGCCCTAAAAAAAAAAATATATTTTCCATAGTGAAAATAATCCTTCCCTCATTCAACTACAGAGGAAATACAGGTCCCTAAACTTAAACAGACTGAACTGCAGTTTAGTAAAGTACACAGTGTATATGTTGAGAACAACCACTCATCGTGTCAAAGGGAATGGTGAGCCAAGGGAGATTTCATTATTCCATCTTCCTCTGCAGGAGCAGCATTATATTTCCTGATTTCCTCAGCAAGGTGGCCTGGAATTTACTGTCCAAATCAGACACTTTTTATTCCAGCATATGAACCACAAGGTGCTTTTCATGGTCCAGAAAATGGGAACTATTCTCTTTAGAAGCTCTGCCAATATCTGTAGCAGCATTCATAAGAAAGAAGAAAATAATGTCTCCAAATTTGCAGAAACATGGAAGCAACAAAAAGCACATTACCACATACCTCTACCCCCAGGTTAAGGAGGTGTTTCACAATGTTAATCTGCCCATTGGATGCCGCTGCATGAAGTGGGGTATAACCCTTCTTGTCTTTACAAGTCACCTCTGCACCATGATTAATCAGTAAGGCAACAACTTCCAGGTGACCTTCAAAAGATTAAAGATAGAAATGAGTATACCATCCTACAGCATCACTTCTCCCAAATTACTGCTTTCTTGCTAATGCACTGCCCCTTTCGCTGCTGTTTCACAATGCTCTCACAGTTTTACAAGAGGGGAAAAAAAGCATTTTTGTAAATGTTCTTAATCCTAGCTCCAGGCCTTGTCAAGAAATCCATGCAATATGCATTCACCTTCACCAGATGTGTCAAATTTATCTTTACTGAATTAGTTTTCCAGTCATTAAAAGAACACACCTCTTTCCCATTTATTTCTCTAAAAATAACAGTTTGTGTTTTATTCTCCCTGTTACAGAAAGAACAGTGAGCGCAGGAGCATGACAATACAAGTCTCCCAAAAGAGTACCCTGTTCATGTCATATGCAGATGCAACTGCTAACACTTGTTTTTTGTTAGCAATACAAAATATCTGTAAAAAATAATAAAACGAAGGTATCATCTTTTCCAGCAGCACTGACGACACAGAAAACTAAATTTCAAGTGAGTCCAGAATTTGATCTAGAGCCTACCAATACAAACACAAGATTTCCTACTGAATCCACTGATCTTCGGATCAGGTTTTTGACTTTCCAAAACTGTATCATTAACACAAAACTGTGCCAAAATTTTCCTGAATATAGGTCTAAAAATGTTTGAATCTGGACTCACAGTCTATACACACATATTTAGCCTGAAAACTGAAATAATTGCAGTAACCTTAACAGTCACACAGATTGAGAGCTAACTGCCAGACATCTGTCTTCAGGACTGAAATGCCTACCTCCGAACTCCCCGAAGAATACAGGGGAAGGGCTGAGAATCTCAAAATGCAACTTATAACCCACCTGTATCTTCAGTTTCCTCCTCTCCTGGAAGGTTTCAAACCATGTGGCCTGCCTTCCCAGGTAGTGCCCAAACCATGAAAATTAAATCAAGGCTAACTAAGGAATCGTCCTTATTGCTTCACGTTGAAGCCGAGCTGTCTTTCTTAGAATTAAAAATGTATTATGTCGAACACCATATAAAGTTGTGCACCATCTGAGTTGTACAGCACTTCCATGACAGGGGCAACTCTGGTCATGTGCAGGACCTAGGACACTTTATGGACAAAGTCCAAAGTGACCAAGGATATTTAACTACTCAGGAAACTATGCGAGGGTTTACAGGATAGGATGCTCAGGTCTCATCATCGAAATTCTGTCCAAATTACACTACAGACTCCTAAATCCCATTGCTAATTTAGGCCTTAAATGTTATCTAAATATTTTGAAAAGTACATAATGAATTTCCAGAAAGAATTAAGAGCAAAAGAGATCTGGAATTGCACAGCACAATGTAAAGGCCTTTCACCTCAACAGAGTGGAGTTCAACGCTCATTAGATCAAATGCCAAATAAAATTTGTTGGCAAGAGTCTTTCCATCTGTCTGTGTATATCAAAGAACCACACAATATGCTTTTCTCACAGTTTGAAATTTCCTATTATCTCATTTCCAAAAGTGCCAAGATTAAAATCAGGATTTTGACAGGTCAGATGAAAGAGTTCCCGGCCAAGGGCACACAACACCTCACAAATTATAACCTGGAATATACTGCTTGGCCAACAAAAGCTCTCAAACAAGCATGACCGCTGTCACAGGCAATCTTGTTCTAGAATTTTTAAGTTATAATGCCCCATTATAAGAAATTTTCCTTTGACTTGAAAGGAATGATAAGGTCAATTGATGCAATCAACCAGTATTTGGTAACACCACAAACACAGATAAACAGCAAAATTTATGACTGTGTTTACCTGCGTTTTATATAGAGTACTTTTTAGCAAAAACTGAAACAAATATAACCTGTCTGTTTTCAAGCCCAAGTATACTTCAAGCTGGAATTAGAGTCAGGATAAAAAGATCAAATTGAAAAAAGCAACACAAAAAGCTCACAATTAACTATTTTAAAAAGGAAACCACCGCCAAGTTCTCACCAGCTGCCAAACCGTAAATGGACACTGTGTATTTCCCTCTTCAGGGTAAATAAAATGCTCACTTTCCACGGTCAGGTCTGCTCTTGTCCATTTTAAAACATGCTCTTGGTTTGTGAATAGGAAATTAAAAAGAAGGAGCAACAGCCCCAGCCTTACCCATGTATGCTGCCCAGTGAAGAGCTCTTCTGTCCTTTTTGTCAAAAGCATTGATGTTTGCCCCCTTGGCTAAAAGCAAGTTCACCATCTAGAAGTAACAACAGGAAGTAAACCAACCCTGTAGATCACACACCCAACAGTGTATAGCAAATCATTCTAGCAATGAAGTTGGGATCACAAAATCCTGCTTTTCAACTATAAATTTGTGAATTACACAAACACTGTTCAAAGCTCTGTGATGACATTAATGACGTGGACCAGTGATGGCCACAAGTAACCAGGACAAGTTCTGTGCCCACAGAGGGAGCTGAAAGCACGCTGGGCGCCGCCACTCCAGTGTGTTTCAAATTCAGCTCGGCAAACAACCTGGAAGAAAAACAGGCCTAGAAGAGAAATATTGCTCTTAGTTTTTACTGTTAAGACGACTTTAAGGGGTTTTCTTGCAGATGGGGACAAGATTCCTCCAGACTGGTGAGGTAACAAACCCTAAAATCTGCTTGATCTTTCAACAAGGAGTGTCTATTTCTGGCCACACCACGGTGATGTTCATTAAGTTCCCATTTGCCAACAGCAGTGTGAACAGGCTCCAGGCAGCTTCGCATACAATGCTGGCATTTTAGATAGCATGGCTAAGAGGTGAAAAGCTGCACTCCTTATTGCCAATCATCCAACATTAAATGTAAGAAAAATCAGGGAAAAAAAAGAAAGGAAACTGAATAGAAAACACATTCATACACGCTCATTCCAGCAAAACATTCTAAGATCATAAATTACAGAACTGGATGATTGTCTCCCTCTCATACACTGCTTTGCCACAGTGAAGAGATCAGACAGGAGTTGTGGGGGTCAGAGATATGGGGCTCAGTCTAGACCCAGCCACAGCAGGTCAACTGTTTGAACGAGGAAAATAAGTAAATCAATCAACAATGAATTACACTCTTAAACAACTCACCTCAATGTGGCCATTCAGAGCTGCATGGTGCAATGCCGTCCGCCCTCCTCGGTCAGAGACGTTGACGCTGCTCAGCATGGGGATAATTACTTCCGCGCACTTCACTGCCTTGTTTGCAGCCGCCACATGCAACGGTGTCTGCCAGTTCTTGTCTCGAGCATTGACATCAGCTGAGTGCTTAATCAATACTTGCACTGCTTCCTGCAACAGCAACACAGTTATACCCATAAACAAGCAGTTCGAATAACCACAGGGCTCACATTCATGATGGCTCGATCATATTATCTGTGCATATTACTTATGCATACCAGGCATGGCCAGGAGAGAAGGAGAAAAACATTTATCTAAAGCACTTCCCAGGTTAGTGAAATGGTATTGTTGGTTCAAATGCCAGAGTACACGTCACCTTTGCTGTCTTTTAGAGCAGCATCTTCACAATCAAAATTTCCCAACCTGATTTTAGGACGTACAAAGCTGCCTATGCAGAGAGCCCAACCTGCTTGGCTGATTAACCGTCAATACCTCAGTCACCATAACTGTGCTTTCATTGAAGAAATGAATGTACTTATTTGAGGTCACTGTTACAGAAATTATTTACAAAATGAAAAGCACATCGTTTTGGACGGTGAAATCATAGCAAATTGCTGTACATTTTATTTATAAACAGGAAAAAAGAGGAAATAAAACAGAATATGTGAAAACAAAATTTTAGCTTTGCAAAAACATGAGAATCACAGGCATGGGTTGATGCTGGTGTCTCCAAGTTAGCATTAGCATTCCTTCCCTCCCCGAGGGCTGAACGTAGGCCAAGGGTCTTCACTGCAACATCCATTCTGTCAGCCTGAGACCAAACAACATCTTTTAAGGTTAATTTTGTGGGTTAAAAGTGAATATTTCCCAGCGAGAAAACGTACTGTTCTTTCTTGAGAGACTGTCTCACTGGAGAATTCACAATCAGTTCTTTTCTGCCTCTACTCATGCATCCGCCAGTAAGCAAGTCAGGAAAAAAAAAAGTCTCTCTCAAAATAACATTTTGTTTCTTCTTCCGTTTTTCCTCACAAACAAACAAAATACAAAGGAACCACTGGGACACAGTAGCATTCAAGTAGCCTCGTCTGCTAATCACAACTCACAGCTGCTAAGTGGGACAGCCCTAGTTTGACACAGTACCTTATTCTTTTTTACATAAACTGACAAGTTTTCTGGTGAGCGCAGCCAAAATTTTATTAATGAATAACAAACACATGCAGCGTGCTTAAATAGCACTTTTGTATCTAGAATGGCCCAGGAGAGTGCCTGTAGTCTATATCAACAATACATCCATTACTAGGAGTTTTAGTTCTTCATCCTCAACCGATCTCAGCAATTTCATTTTCTACAGCTATCTCACAAACTATCCTCTAACAGATTTGTTCAGTTAGTGACATTGCACCTCTTACAGCACCCATAATGATGTATCACTGTTGATGTCTCCACAGGTTTTTCTTTTATAAATTACAGGCCTACAATTTTAAAAATCATTTAAATTTAATTCACTGCAGACCTAACCAGCTCAGACATGAAGTCAGTAGGAAAATTCATGCACTTTGACTCTTAAAGGAGAAGTTTTAGAAGTAAATAGTACACACTGAAAAGTTAAAAATATTTAGCCTTTTTAAAAAAAAAAAAAATTATACATTTTTGCTTACACCTGCAAATCTGCTGCTCTGTCACATTTGGTATCAAACTGTTAAAATCCTTATGGAGAAGTTTTAATTTCATTGCTTCTCAGAGCATGCGCTATACCGTTTTATTAACATAATTTCTACACATGTATGCACTCCACAGCTATGGTGTAAGCCTCTGTATTCAGCGTCTTTAGGTATCCCAAGTTACCAGAGTGAAATCTCTTTACCTTTCCAAATCGTGTAATGCTGAAAGCCGATACATCCATTAACAATCCTGCACAGATGCACCTGAGGGTGGTCGGTTTGTAAATAAACATTTAAATTCCTAGAGCCCACTTGAAAATTCATTAAGACATAAGTAAAAATGTGTTCACACTTTTAATCAATCTCTAAAAGGGTGCAAGGAGACAGCTTGTGAATCCTGTGATTCACGACAATCCTGTGAAGACAGCTTCATAGTAAAAGATAGACAGCAAAACTTAAAACTTGCAGGTGATCATTCTAAAAGCAACTGAGCTCACAGGAACTTCAAAAACCACACTGAGCTCTGCTGCTCAACATCTGGACCACGAATTTCATCTCTCACTGTCACCATGAACTATAAATTCACTATTATAACTATTAATTTCATCCTATTATACTGAAGCTGCACACTTGTTAGCCTGTGCAATAAAGTAAAAGCAGCACCAAAAAAGCCTCTAAACACTGAGTCTGCTTCAAAATTATTACCAAAAGTAGCAATTATCATATAAATAACAAAGGAAAAGGACCAGGAGAAGAAAACTATGTGTGTTTATAAAACATGTAGCAGCCCATGAAATGGCATCAAAGGCTGGTGCCTTCCCCTGCTGCCTCACTACTGCACCTGGGTACTCACTTTGAGGTACCAGAACTGCCAGCACTATAGTAGACAGTTTCTCATTGTGCAATTGGCCTTCAGCTGACAAAGAGTTAAAGGTGAGGCACAAACCCATAGGTAGAGATAAATTTTCTCTTACGACTGTCACTAACAATAAAAATCATGTACTCTGACATATCCAAAAAAAGAAACCAAGCACACTGCAATTCCCGCATCAGAAAGATTGTCGCTGTTTTTTAACATTTAAGTCTGACCTTTGTTTTCCAACATGGCTTTTTATATTTTGCCTCATTACAGCATTCATACTCTATCAGATATTCCTTTCAGAGGGTTTCAGTGGATGCTAGCAGCTGGGAAGCTCAGCCAGCAGCCAAACAATGCCCGAGTTGAGAAGCAAGCCCAGGATTCCTGCCTCCAGGCTTGGCAAGGGCTCGGACTATTATGGAGGTGATTCGAGTCCATCAATCTCTGGAAGACAGCCACCCTCTGTCTCTTTCACAACCACTTCCCTCACCCCCAGCAGCCAATTCGGTCTGCAGCTGGGCTCACTGTTAACTAAGTATTAGGAGGATAAAAGTACACAGGGAGGTCCAAAATGGAAAGGCGAGAATAATGGTTCAGTTGAAGACACGGTCATGCCTGAGCTGCATTCCTGATAGTTACTGCTGCTCATTTTCAAGATGCCAACAAAAAAAGTACAACATGATGCAAGAAGACTTCTAGTTGTCAAGTAGAAGAAATATGGACTAACGCTTCTTTATGCATGAATCGAATGCATTAACAGAAAACCTAATGGATGCCTTGAAATGCAATTAACCAAAACAAACTACGTGGTAATATGTGTTGGATCACACACATTTGATTCACTTTCTTCTGGCACATGCACAGCATGCACACATCCATATGGATTTATTCCTTTTTATTTCACCACTTGAAGATGATGTGGCCACTGTAGACCACCATGGACTCTATCCCACTTCAGTCCTGGTCACTCACTCCAGCTGACGGTTGCTCAATACAACTTGCTAGGGTAACACAGAGCATTCCACAAGATGAAAATCAACCACATTAAAGCTCAAAAGCAGCTAGAACTAACTTGTAAAAGCTGGCCTCCAGCTGCAATGCTAAAGGTCCTGCACACAGCTAATGCTTTCCCTGTGTCACCATGCTACCTACTACAGGTCTCAATTGTTTGCTTTTCTCCCCCCAGTATGTAGTTTACATGCAAAAGCAGGGTAATCAAATCTTACTCACTTCACTTCTTGAAGCGACTGCTCGATGGAGAGGAGTCAGCCACATATTGTCCTTGGCATTAACACGAGCACCTGCAAGTAAACAGCAGAGGTTACATCCATGCCTTGGGTGCAACACTGAAAGCCTTGCCCAACTGGTTTCCTAGTAACAAGAGCTGAGCCGTATGTGGTACTCTCAGCTCTCCCCAGAATCTCCGGGCACCCTGTTCACCTTGGAAATGCATTTCCAGATCCTGGATAGATAGGTGCTGAAGCATGATTCAGAAAGAAAGGAACTGGATAGGTCAGACTATTATCAGGAATAACCTTGTTTACAGGACACAAAAGAAGCAAGATTTGTTGTAGAGGATTACATATGCATGTACGTATGTGTATGTCTATGTATATGCATTTTTTTAGATCAACTGGTATGGTTGGGGAAAAAAAAAGCAACCCTTTGCTCAGAGCACTGCTGCTGTCTGCAGACATAATGAAGAGAATGAGCCTGAACAACTGTCTCGTTTCCAGCTCCATCAGGCAGACCACTAAAAGATATAACTCCTTCACAAATCTTGCTGGGACTAAGAAAACAGGACTGGGAAATGCTCAGGTTGAGGAGGAAACCAGGCACTTTCTACCTCAGTTTCTGTGGGTGTTATTCAGCAAACATCAGAAGAAGAGGGATGAAGGAGACTCTCTGTTTGCCTGCTGTTCAGCGCTAATGTGCACTCTGACAAAGTCAGCTGCGCAGGAGGGTGGGTTTGGGGTGGCTTGCCAGAATAAAGCATGAAGGAAGAATATTTAACAACTACAGCGGTGCTGGCTGACTGCAGACGAAAAATGGATCCTGTACATTTGTGTGATAAAACAGATTTGTTTGAAAGAAATATTAAAGCTGTTCACTGATGTGACACCCCGAAAAGGAAACATAGTGAAAAGGACTAAAGAAACTAGTTTTAAAAAGGCCTTAACCTGAAAACATTGTACCTCTCAGATCTGCAGGTAGCAGTACTAGTTTGAGAAGACTAGTACGTGCACAAAATTTTACAGAAGCACAAGCATCGTGCACGTAGCCTGGATGAGCCTCTGAACTTCATGAACAAAGGGTTTCTTAAGCTTCATTTTGCACCAGAACTTAAGTGCATACAAAATCCTGTAATTAATAAATCACAGTCTCTGAATCAGAAGTACTTTCCGAGAGCCATTTCTCAGGAATATTAAGGTGCTTGCCTCTGAATCACAGTAGTTACTGGAAATTGTCCTAGATAAACAGAGAAGCAGCAAGTTCTTTCATATTTCCACAAGTTGGGATATAATTTTTTGGCTGCAAGAAAAAGCAAACCATTTTCATAACTATTGCAACAATTATAGGCAATCCTCCAAACTCGCCTCAGAAGCTCATACCTGGTGGCACAAACCCGCCCTCTAGAGAAACATCCTTTACAAAAGACAACAGTTTCAAAGGGTTTTCTAATGAATCTATATAAGTGAGGAAGCTGTTACCTTCTTTTGTCTTCATGAGAAGGTCATTACGGTTGATGCACATTAATATCCTGCCCTTTACCTACGCTGCCGAGGTACAGAGACACCTAAGACAATCTCCTCCACCATCAGGAAGCTGACAAACAAGACTCCACGCACCTTACGTTATACCGATTTGGCCTGGTGGGGGTCTTGGGGATGCAAATTGCCTAGATGAATTCCTAATGATTGCCACCAAATACCTCTTTTCAGGTTTAGAAATTTATTTTGCATTTGCCTTGGTTTTTTGCCTTTATGTTCTTAACTACAGTTTCTTTTGGTTTATTTCTACCCGTTCACTAACTCCTACAAGCAGAAGATTGCAAATCAGAAAGTCTTATGTGTGGAGTAGCAAAGTGTGACAAACATAGCATTCCTCAGTACTCAACAACTCCAGTGGCACTGGTGAATACGAAGATGACTAGAAAACCTAGCAAAGTGTCTCCGTCAGTAACTATTCATGCCTTGCACGGATCCACTCACCCTTTGAGATACAAACAGTTGCCAAGAAAACAGCTAAAGAAAATAATAAAAGCGAAACAATACCAGTATAAATAAAAATAATACACAGCACGTTATCAGCCTTTTCTTCCTCAGCTGTTTCCCACAGTACCTCTTTGTGCCTTGGGGCTCTTTATGTGACACTTAACATATCTAATTCAATGCATCGGCTGAACACGTTTGTGATTGCTGTTTTTAAAGAGCTGCACAATTCAGCTGCTGCCTGTTACAGAAGCCGCTGTTGTCCATTTACTGGGGTGCACGCTTTCTGAAGAGACGTTTTGAAATGTTTCCCTCTGCACTGCCCATTTCCTTCACCAAAATGCAGCTTTTAGTTTCTCTTGCAGTCAATCGCTAAAGACAATAAACAACTTCACTAGCACTGACGCACTCCTTCAAGGACAGAAAATATCTGCCATTTTAAAGGAGAGCTAGTGGAGGCACCCTGGGAGCAATGCTCACATTTTCAAAGGCATCCTCTACACTTCACAAACCAGGGTGTCCATCCTGTGACAGCCCGGGGGCAACAGCTCTTTGATAGCACAGAGCAACACAGAAATCTGACTCAGAAGGCTAAGTGCTCTACAACATGCTAAGGCACATAAAATCATCTGTATACAAAAATCAGAAGCTTAAATTTTCAAGTCCATCCCACAACACTTTCTCAAAGTCATCCAGAAATTCAGTATCACTCTATTCACTCTGGACCAAGTACCTTAACCGTGTTTCAATGCGCTCCGTACAATACTCCATGAATCAATCTGTGTGTACATAAGGACAGGAGAGCTGGTAACAGTCACACTGGTGTATATGGTGCCCTTCATAGTACAATCTTTCTTGGAAAGATAAGCTGTTTTGAAGATTTCCCTTAACAATCTTCCAGGTAGCCACAGCACCCACCCAGCCCCATAAAATATCCACTTTTTTAAAAGCCTCTTCAGAGAAGAGCCTTTTCTCAGCCCCATCCCCTGAACTCTGCCCTCAAGGGTGCTCGTACCCACGGGCCTGAAGCAAAGGCTTGGCCACTGAATTTGCTCAGTTAGGCTGAAGTAGACAACATAACATATAACGTTACAGATAAAATCAACAGAGAGGAAACTTTCTGTAATCCACTCTTCTTTAATATTGCTGTTTTGTAATCTTTGCTGTCTTTCACTTAATTTTTCTGCCGAAAGAGGAAATAAATCTGAAATTGCCTCTGTTCTTTTGAGATCTGAAATAAACAACCCAATGCTGGCTTTCAGGAATAAAGCTAACATCTCTTTATTCTAACCAAAGGACAATTTTCCATCCAGCACATCTGTGAAATCCACAGGTCTCCAATAAATCTACTAGGTTCTTCACTGTAATTCTCTTAAACTAGGAATGGTCAACATAGGAAGGAAACTCTACTCTTTAACCTAGTAATGACATTATTAACGTGCACCTTTCCAACTTCTGCTTTGAGAGACAACAATGGACACACAAAAATATAAGGAATGCCCCTCGCAGCCCATCACACACACAGAGCCACACAATACAAAGCAAAGATCAGCACAAATAAAACACAACAACAGAGCGGCACTAGCTGATAGATGGAACTCAGACCCACAACGCGAGAGGAACACAACACCGTGCTAGATATGAATGCAGGAACTGAAGAGCCTGGGAACACCTACATGGCAGAGACAGGAGGGTAGGCAGGATCCCCTCAAAGGCAAGTCCGAGTCACTTGCTAGGGAGGGACATGGCCTCAGAACACCACCAGGCGAGAGCACACAGGTCCTGGGTCACTCATGAAGGAGAGAGGAGATAGTCCTGGGACATCCTCCAAAACTCTCACCCAAAGGAGATACTCCTAAGCCCCAAGGACAGGAATCTCAAAGCCATGGCAAAGGGAGAGAGAAGGCTGCGTCTCCAACAGGACTATTCTTCAGCCTGCTATAAAGGAGGAAGCCCTGAACATGGGTTCAAGTTACACAGTGCCTCCCCTTGCTGCCCACGCAAGAGGGATGGCCTAGAACCTGATGTGCATGTGACAGTCTCACTTCCAAATCTATGTGGCAAGAGCTTTCCAGGAACCCTTCCAAAGCATGCTGGGCTTTGTCGTTTTCCTCAGCTATGATGCAATTTATGAAGGACAGATGTCAATATTGCACACACACCCCCAATGCATAAACTTCTTGACAAGAAGCTCAGAGCCTTCTGAAATAGTAAGGCATGATAATATTGCCAAGGTGGCAAGCTCCTGGGTAGGGAACAAGGAGTAAGGGACTGAGCTCAAACATCATGCCCTCAGGCACCCACTCAAAGCCCAGGAGGAGGAGAGGCACCAGCACAAATGAGAATGGAGTTAGTATTTGCCCAGACAATTCTTGCACATCCATGACTGTATCACCATACAAAGCTTTATTTATGTAAAATGGTTACCCTGGCCCTTCTCCTTCTTGACAGTAAGGAGGTGAAGGAGAAGTGCTCAAAGCTCCATGCTTTCATGTAGCCTGGAAAAACAAAACCACACAGCACTTTTCCCCAGTTAACCATATGATTATGGATCAGACCTTTGGGCTGGTGTAAATCGACCTAGCTCTGACATTTAATGGGCCAGGCCAATTCATAGCAGTTGAGGCTATGAATCTCTCCCTCCTGTATCAATTCCAGACAGACTCCATTTCAGAGGTTATCTAGAAAGCCATTTCTGGTCTGTCTCCAACCACCTGGGCAGAAGTTTTATTCATTAGACACTACATTTATTTGTGCTGCCACCAGTTCATGGGCCACAAATCTCAGAATGTGCATATTTCATTTAATTTGTCTCCTGAGCCTTGTACAAAATGCAATGAGTTGCTACTCCTCCTAGCTTCTACTCATGCTGAGAACATTATTGTTTGATGCCAACAGCAAGCATTTTTGTGCCCTCTCTCTGTGAAAACGCCCTCTCGTTTTAAGTCAGACAACAAAGTTTTTCTGCTTATGCAACTAAATCTTATGATCAGATTAATCTTTTATGATACACTTCTACTAATACAGTTTACTGAATGAAAAGGTGAAGCAAAGGGAAGATGCTGCTGTTGTCTTTGGAGCCTAGTTCACGGAGAGATCACAGTAACACAGGTGTTCATAACAACTCATAAATCTGCTCCTCCAAATCTCATAAATCTCCAAACCTGCTCTTGCGTACAAGTACCGATGCTCATCATCAGTAGTGATACTTCAGAGATTAAAGGACAGTGAACAGGTAGAATATGCAACACGATTAATTTCGACTCATGATGAGCTGATTGGGAAAGATCCACACAGTTCCTGCAGACTGAACCCCAGCACAGTCCCACTGACACAAAGTCCAATTTTTAAAAGCCCACGTTTGAAGTTTTTATAGGATATAAAAGGATATATAGGGATACATAGGTTATATAAAAAAACCCAAGATATATCACCTGCATTTTATGCTGTTGACCAGACAAATCCTCTAGCCCAAGGATGACATTTTGGCAGTGAGGTGCGGAACTAAGTGTCCCAGAGCAACGCTAGAAAGTCTCCTTCCCTCATTACGAACATGCTAGAAAACAAGAATGTTCTCCAGGACGTTGCTGCTTCACCATTCTCTTTATGTGGACAATGCCTAGACCATTTCTTGCAAAACCTGAAAAAAGGCATTGCTCCTGCAATCTTCTCACACCACAATGGAATAACAGTATGTGACAAACAAAACATGCTGCAAGAACACATGCACAGATGAAGTTTAACTCCTACCTCCCTGTGAAGAAAAGCATGTTTGCATTTAGCTTATTGAAAACCCACCCAAGCATAACCTGTCAGCAGAGGAATGTTCATTTAAATCATTCTGCTGGCATCAGGCTTAGAGCAGAAAGATCTGATGCGTGATGTACGCCCAACTAGTTACACTCATTAAGCAATTAGACAACTCAAAATGCCCCCAAAAACATACAGAGGAAACACATAGCTACAGCAAACTGAATTCTCATTTTCTGCCTTCTCCAGGTGAGGTTAGGCTGTTAATCCAAAGAAACATGTTTGTGCCTTCTGCATGCATCCATTAGCAGCCTCACCTAACTTGGCTGGTGCTCTAAGCAGGGCGCTGGATCAAGTAACCTCTAGAAATCCCTTCCAGCCTGAATTATTCTAGGATTCAAGATTGGAAATTAGAAGGTGCCTCGTAATCACAGCACCGATAGTTCGGAACTAACTTTCTAAAAAAAAAAAAAAGCACGCAATTCGTTTGAAGAGTCAGCCTAATCATTTGTGAAACCAGTCATATAGCAAGGTAGCTTGCAAGGGGTTAGACATTTGTACTATAAGGTTCCTTCCAATCCCACATTCTTAAACCACCATAAGCTTTACCCTTGCAGTTCTCCACTTTAGAAAAACACTGCCTTTGAGATCTGCAAGCATATCCAGGAGTCTGCCACGAATTGTGTGTACTTCTTGAGAGAGATCTGCTTTATGCTTTGTTCTGACATATTTTGATCATGTTTTTTGTCACCACAACAGTTTGGAAATAGCATTTGATTTTTTTTCACAGCACTTCTGAAAAGGTAGGTTAACATTATATTCCTCCTACAGGCTGGGAAAAAAAAATCCAGGGGAACTTAAATTAGCAGAGTCAGCATGAGGGATTAAAAGGGCTCCCAGTCGAATGTTAAGACTTTACTTCAGTCTTTATGTCACACCCACACCCACTATATCACAGAATCATAGAACAGTTTGGGTTGGAAGAGACCCTAAAAATCACCTAGTTCCAGCCCCCCTGCCATGGGCAGGGACACCTTCCACCAGACCAGGCTGCTCAAAGTCCCACCCAGCCTGGCCTTGAACACTTCCAGGGAGGGGGCGTCCACAGCTTCTCTGGGAAACCTGTTCCAGTATCTCACCACCCTCATCATGAAGAATTTCTTCCTAGTATCTAATCTAAATCTGCCCTCTTTCAGTCTATTTCGAGCACCTATGGCCAAACCTTTATCAGGCTCTATGTATATGCATATGAACTGTTGCTTTTATTTATGATTCTAAGACGTTAGATGACAAAATAAAGGATGAGCTTTTTGGCAATGCTTCAACAAAGCATTTAAACTCACACATACAGAGATTTATGCTTTTGAAGGAAAAATGTAAGCATTTACAAATAATGTTTAATATACTTTGGTTTTGACTGAAGTATCTTAACACTGTGTAGAAATATAAAACATATTGTGCATGTGCACACATACATATATACCTTTCTACCCTAAGAACATATGTTTAGATAAACTTTTTATTCTTTTTTAAGAAATTTCTCTTTTTGTAGGGACTACCCACAAGAAGATCATAGATTTCAGAAATACCTTTGTTAACATAGATCAGTTACAAAAAAACTCCAGTTGTTCTGTACCTCTGATTTGCAAGTTCTTGGATTTACGTTTGTTTAGGTACACCCTACTGCACAGTTTGTATTCTCCAAATCATCTTCCCAACTCTTAGAATCATTTTTCTAATGTAAATACCAGTTACAATTCATTCAAACTCATTCATAGCTTTTTTTGCTATTATTCCATAATAGTTTTTGCTTAACAGGGTTCTTGGCTTCTACTCCATGATGTCAGCCCACATTTCAAATACATACTTCAGTAAGTTTCTGAATCCACAAATACTGGCAATTTGAATGCTTTAGCAGTTTCTAAAAACTAGTTGCTTTGTTTAGTAATTCCGCTCAGTCACAGTGCATGTTTTATAATTGTATCACCAAATTTAAATAGATTTTCTAAGCTTGCAACAGCTGCAACCAGCTCCATGAAACTCAGAAATAGGCACTGCCCAAAGCTCACTCATATATGTTTTGCTGAGTATTCCTTGTAGCTTTAAAATTAGCTAATTTACCAGTTAATAATGGTGAGGGACACTACCTTACCTGACAAAATGAGAAGTTCAATGATGTCTGCATCCCCCAAGAATGACGCAACATGAAGAGGTGTTCGTTTCTCGGCATCCTACAAAACCATAGATTGTCCAGTTATAAAACATGGTCAATAACTGGAAGTGTTAGTGTTAAAGAGCAATGGATTCATATATAGTGTCTATTTTTCTATGTGTATTTCTGTTTGTAATTAGAAATGCAATCTCAACCAGTGAAAGAACAAAATTCAAGGTCTGAACAACAGATTTCCCAATAATCCTCAACTGTTTCATTACTTCGTTCCACCAGCCCTGGCAGAGACACTGTCTTTACAGGTAGACCAAATCAAACCAAATATAAAATGAGGAAAGACGCCATCCCTGGGTCTCTTTCAGTAACATTTTCCACCTAATTATTGCAGCAACATAATTCGGACACTTCTGGACATCAGACTTTGTAATGCAGTTTGCATCAACAACGTAACACCAGACTCTTCAGAAGGTTGTCTCTGGAGAATAGTCTGGAATCACACGCAAGTACAAGATGCAATTCTCTTAGTCTACAAAGGTTCTTGTACACCATTTAGCCTGGTTGTCTACAGCAGCCCGAAATGGGCTTGTATACCTCGATCAATCTTTAAACCTTTAAATAAAGAAAATATTACCAGTCAGGTCTGTGCCTTTAAACTTACAAGAGTTGCTAATAATCACACATTCAACTTCTGAAATACATCTACTATTATTTGATTTCTGCAATTTTCAGACTTAGGGAGTCACATTTCAAGATTTTCTTTTCTACCTTCAAGAAGTGTAAATACAGCGTTTACAAAAAAACCCTTTTCTTTTATCGCTTTATTTGGATGATTCCAGAACACAGGCCTTTAAAAGAAGCTGCTAAATTTTACAATATGGGCAACAAAAATCACAGGAACTCCTAATACTGCTAATCGTACTATTTGACCCCTGTTTCCAGTTCTAAATGTATTTCATTTCCGTTTCTTAACTGCTAATGCAAAAAAAGTTCTAAGAGACTTATCAATCAAATTCATCAAATTACAACTTACAGTATTAAATACTGTAAGCTGGCAACAGATTCAACACCTCCTGCAAATGATACCAACACAGAAACCCTAACAGTATTTACTCTCTCTCCCTGAAATGTATCTCTGAGCCTGTCAAGTAAAATACCACTTGTAATATGCCCAAGAGGTCACCAACCGCAAGCTATGTCCATTCCTAAGACATAGCCCACCACAGACTAGCTTCTACAGGCTTCATGAGTGCATATGAGACCTTTCGTAAGTATTGCTTCATATTACCTATCCCAAGGCTACCCGTGACAAAAAATATGCTAAGACTGAGTGTTTGTACAAAAACAGAATTGGTTTTATTTATTTTTTTAGCTTGTTCATTTTAATGCATGAATCTCTCTGTAGCACTATGTAGTATTTGTAATAGCTATTGTACCCGTCGCTGATAAATTTTGCGTTAGCTTCTTGCAACACAGCCAAGTCTGGCAACAGAAGAGAGTAGTTTGAAGTTGAATACCAATGATATAAGACCAAGCGATTATCTATAGCAAGGAACCAAGCCTATTCAGCGCTTCATTGATTATAAGCAATATTTTATACTAAACTGTAAATCTGATGGAAATTTGATAACTGAGCGAGGAAAGGAGATGAAACAGAAAAGCAGAATTTTTATCCTTCTGTAACAGGAATAACTCTCTAAGTATTGTCAGCTTTCACTTTTTAAAATCAATGCAAAATCCTAACAAATTAAGTGAGAATCAAGTCTTCAGAGAAAGATGGATTTAGTCATGCAACTGAATTTAAGCCTAATTTCTCCAACAGGAAAAAACCCTAAAATTTCTCCATTTACCACAACCAGGCACAAATCAGAGTTCACCCTCACACGAACGACAAAACCTGATGTGTAGCACAGAAAATTAAAAACACATGAAAGAGCCCTACAGGCAACATCTTCAGGAGTTTGGCAGGGAGAGGGCCGCAAACGCCTGCAGCTGAGCAACTCAGCAGAGGAACATCCTCAAATTCCTGTTTACGCCCAGCACAAGGCTGACACAGAAACAGAGGAGCTGGGGCACCTACCTATCTGTCCAACCACACTCCTTGCATCCTCCTCAAAGCCGTGTAACGCTTCAGGTCACTGGCTTTGCATCTGGCCCATGCACTAACATCTATTCAGCTACAGATGTCCTTGTGGCATAACGGTAGTAAAAGGAGTACAAATAAGTAAATTAATATTGATCTAAAAACTGAAGGCTACTAACAGAGAGAGAGGAACAAAAAGAAAATTTGTAATTTCAGGGAGAGGTCTGGCAGTACCCCAAACCTGAGCATACATTATCAGGGCAAGGAAAGGAGGTGGGGGGAAGAAACGATAACAGGATTACAAATAGCATTAAGACAAATAATCAGACCTGCTTCAAGTGCAGTTCTCAGAGGAACAAAAGGTCAGTAAGAGACAGTAGATAAGCCAAACAATGGCTAGAAAATCATGCTGAGATGAGATAAACACTCTCTCCCCAAAACTGTATTAGCGACTTGTATTAGTTCACAGAAAATATGATGCTGCATTTTAACATTATCGGCACACTTTTTTTTTTAAAAAGTACAGATAAAGAAAATTAAGAATTTAACAAACAGGCAATCAAGGACAGAAGGCCTCAGCAAGAAAAACACTCAACACATGCTTAAACTGCTCAAGTGATCACAGTGACACTGATAAGGCCCTTCACAGGCTTAAATTTAGGCTAGTCCTTAAGTGTTTTATTGGATCAGAGCCCTAGAGTACACGAAGATTAGCAGAACAGTGGCTTGGATTAATCTTATCAGCAGATGTAAAATATTCAGGCATATTAAGACAAAGGCCAACAGTTTCTCCTCAACACAGCCTACATCTCAAAGAACATAATGGGTTTGAACTTTTACATCAACTGCAGCTGTTCAGAAGATGTTTGGGACAGTTATTTACTGCTAAAATGTAAGTGCAACTGCTACAGAAAATAAATGCCCTGTATCCTCTTTTTGTCACCAAACTGCCTGAGCAGCCACAGGAATAGTTCAGCACAGAAGGAAGTGCCGCAGAAACTGCGTTAATGAAGTTTAATTAGTAAGAAGTGCCTGGGTTCCCACCACCTCCAAGCAGCCAGTGATCTGCCTGGGTGGCAGAATAAACTGAACGGTATCAGAGGCACATCAATGGCTACAGCTTCCACTGATACAAGGCTAAACAAAACAATTACAGGAAGAAACCTCCTGCTCATTAACTACATTTAGATCTGAGCATACCTTATTTAAAAACCACAAAGCAGCTGGTACCATTAAAAAAACCAAACATTCAGATACAACTTGGCTTTGGGAAAATTAAATATTGGGAACTGGTCGGGAACTACTGAAGTGGCTAAAAGCAAAGGAGCAGCTACTTCTTGGGCTATTTACAACCATTGGGAGCCAAAAGTTGACACTGTGCAAAGAAAATCTCTGCCACTTCAGGATTTCCTCCCTCTCACAGATTCTATTAAAGCCTGTAATTCACAAAGCAAATCAAAATGCTTAACTGCGAGTATCAGCTGGGAGGTGAAAGTCAAACTGTGTAACTTATGCCTGGTGCTCCTTCTCCTATTACCAAGCACAGAAGTTCCTGTCTCAAACTGCACATCCTGGTTCCAGCACCTCTCATCCCCCCGAGTTTTCAGTTTAGCCTCAGAAACAAAGAATTTTCTGGACTGAGTCTTTAATTGCCAATTGCCCATGAGGTGGAAGAGGCAAATACTTTGATCATCTAGAGACAAGAAAAATTATCTTCCCTCTCCTCCCCCATCTAGCACTTCCCTTCCATGAGGCTGATAGTAGCTTTCATGCTAGAGAAAGCTAACATTTAAAATTAATTACTAATCCTAGACTGAGACTGTAGAAACTGTTATCCTAAATTAATGGAAATCTTTTAATGTTTATAGCAATGAGTTTCCAATGTAAGGCTCAAAAGCCAGAGTTAAATAACTCCTCCATTTTTATAAATGCAATATTGACTTTGGGCAGTGGGGGTTGATGGCACGGGAGCATACATCACTCACGAGTTGACGGGAGAAGCAGTTTAGAAAATTCAGGTATTTCAGGTTGACGTTGCTGCCTTTGGAGAAAATAAAGTAGCTACAGCCAAACTCTGCCGTGAGCTTTTAAGGGCCTATACATCCCTGTCCGTCTCAAACATTTTGAGGACAATAACATGAGTCACCAGCACAGACAGATATATGCAGATACAGATAAAACTTAGTACCCTCTAGTATACTAGCATGCTGGACAAAGTGAATCCCAATACTTCAGACACTCCAGCAGAATTCCAGCAGAAACTTCTTCACAGTTCAAACATCTTTATAAAATAGAAAAAATTCTATTTATTTTCTAAAAGAAAAAATATTTCTTCTAAACTAGAGTCATGCTGATTGCCTTGCATCACAAACATCAATGCAATTTTAGTATTCAGTTTCCTCACATTCCTGAAAATTGTTCACAATTCCCACTTAAATTAACAGCATATCAAACAGCACTACTGGAGGATAAATACCCACTGAAAACGCAGCTATTAGCGAGCGCCAAACCGTCATACTGTGTCATAGAAGGTGGCTTCCGAAGTTCTTGAATACATCCTCCAGAAGACTTTCCAGCACAGCAGAATTTCATTTAGAAGAGGCACATTTACTTCCAAGATAGCTTTATTCTCTCATAAGACTCCACAGTGCCAAAAAGATGATCATCATTCCTTGGACGAGAGCAGAGATGAGAGTCTAGTTCCCAAGATTACGATCTCTCTTAGTCCCAAATCAAACATGTCACTCCAAACTAAATGACAAGCTGGTTTCTGCATTAGCTACTCCAAGCATGCAAAGCCTTTCAGACTCACAATCCTAAACGTGCATGCACTTGTACCCTCAAAAAGCATGCTTAGCAATACTACAGACATATGCGTAACTTTTTGTGCATGCGTGTGAAGAACTGGATAAAGCCTGAATCCTCCTAACAAAGGTGGTCCTGCAAATCTATGCCTTATCAAGTAGGATGAGAAAAAGACGTCATGAACAGCATACATCCAGGTCTCCCCACAAGGACTTCCTTCTTGCCTTCCTTATCCTGTAAGAAGCCACCCTCTAAATACATGCTGCTGTGTATAAGGCCTTGCAATCTCTGCTGGTGCCTCTGCCCATTCTTCTGCAGACCTGCTCCAAAGCAGGGCAGGCAATGCCAAGGGTCACTACACCTCGACATGGCTTGAACCCATAAGGAGTTACTGCAGGCCACTTAGATCCCTGGCTCTGCAGCTCTGCTTTAATGAAAATGAGACAAATTCAGCTAAACCATTACCTCCTTCATAACCTATCTCATTTTGCCATAAGTAGTTGGGGGAGCATTTGCACAAGCAGCTCTTGACACCGACAAGCAGTAGCTTCTCCAGCTGGCAAAGCGCCAAGCAAAGAGGCTATGTGGATCGAGCCCAAAGGGCAGTATCAGCATTCATGCCCCAACGCTAGAAATAGAAGCAACTGAGTTTTGGGAAAGCAGATGTTTCCTTCAACAGTCTCACTGATTGGGGGTGCGTGTGTGTTATTTACTTTCCTAAAAATATGAATGCAATAGAAGATATTCCGGGTAAATCAAAGTTTTGTATATATTTTGGGGGTTAGGGTTTTATGCAAGAGAAAAAGCAGCATTAGAGGATAAAGAGTAAAAATGGAGGGAAAGAAATGTCTGGTTTGGCTTGCAAACATCAGTTATGGGGAAGAATACTAGAAGGTTTTTTTGCCTTTATTGTTCGACCTTGGAATTTCTGAAGAGAAACTAAACTGCAAGACTGAAACGAAAATGGAAATTTTAGAGGAAGGATTTTGGTTTAGTAGAAAATCATGACATGGCACGTAAGAACTGGACCCTGCAGACGCAGGGTGCTGCAAAGCTGCATGTATTACAAAACCCAGCCAACCAGGGGTCACCACCAGATCCAGAATAATCCCTTGATTCTGGGGGTCATTCCCTCACACTCTACCCAAAGTAAAAAAAATCACTTCCAAAAGTCCCCACCTACACACACATAGCATGATCACCCTGATATTTCCAAGTGCACCAAAAGGTAAGTGTAGAGGATGTCTACCTGAAATTAATCTGGTGGTCTGGAAGGTCCAACCCAAAACCCCAAATGCCATGGGAAAACAAACTACTGAACACTGCTCACAGGCAGAGCACATTTCCCATGGAAATAGCGCGTGTTTGGTACTCGGTGGTAGGGAATCGCTCACCACTAGCCAAGTATAACAATGTCCATGCCCTCAGGGTGCAAAAGTAGCATCGTGTTCCCCCAAAGCACAGGTAGGGACTGGAGAGATCAAAGCGACCATTACGCTGGCAGAATGAACAAAAACCACACTTCTCAGGCAGTTACAGCTTTCACTTTGTTACAAAACAGAAGTCACACTTACAGCAGCACCCAGAAAGTAGCCATTTCCACCAACTCACACTTCCCAGCTGGGAAAGATACTAATTATTCCACCAGACAAAAAAATAAAGTAACCTTCTAAACTTCTGATTTGCTCTAAACTCTTCCCTCTGAGATTAATTTTCTCTTAGGAAGTATGCATATACATTCCTAATTTTGCATAGCTTCTCCATGTGCGTTTTTCTTCTGCCTTCCAAATATCTCTCTTGCTGCAGGTTCCAAAAAAAAATTTTTAAAACTTCAGAAATTCCCAAAGCTTGCTGCAAAAAATAGAGTTTTATTTTATTTCCCTGTCCTATCTCTATTTGAACTACTTCAATATTAACACAGCTAACCAAAACGAACAACAAAGGACAAATCGCTGCCAAACAGTGTCAGAGTTTCCTCTCACATGAGCAACCAAGCACTAGAGGGACACTAACATGGAAGTAATTAAGAACACCCTTAAAATAGAAACACAGTGTGTGGTGCAAATTGCCAACTCACAGCACAAGGGGGGAAAAAGCTATCTTTTGATCTTTCTTTAGTGACATTTTAAGCATTTGACACATGTCTGCAATCACTATCCAGAACACAATCTTCAGAATTCTTGTTGACCGGTATTTTCCTAATTACTCCAAAGAACAGCTTTGGTTTTGCTCTTGACAAAATACCTATTCAGGCAAAGGATTCCTGGATGGACTTTCAGCATCTTAAACAGGATTCTGGGCAAGACCATTCAGGTTCAATGACTTTTTCTATTAAGTACTATGGTACTCATCTATAAAATACATATTCTTCATTTAATATCGCACCTGACAGTTGAGAGCATCTCCCTAGCAACTATCACTACTACACTTGCAGCTAAAGAATATAAAGACATTTGCGAAGCCTACAATAACCTTGTACAGGAAATTCTTTTTTGAAAAAACAACATGAAATACAGAGGAAATTTTAGGACTATCATGTTCATTTAGGGGTTTTTTTTGGTTCGTTCGTTTTTTCTTTGTGGTTTTTTTTTTTAAGACTATCAGGGAAAACAAAAAAGGAAGAAACTCAAGGGAGATGATGCTTTAAGTAAGTAATTTTAGGAACTTATTTCAAGAAAACAACCAGGTACTGATAATCACTAGGCGTTCTTTGATCAGATTCCCCATTTAAAACAGCAGCAAATCTTTCCTTCCACTTGACAGCGGAGTGGAGCCTCAGTTAACCAGATCTGTAGGATCACTTCTCCAGTTCCTTTCCGCAGCTCTGCACCAGACCCCACTGTCTGCAAAAGCTGCTGCGCCAAGACCACACCAGCAAGCTGCTGGAGTTCGCTATGAACAAACTGATGGCTTTGTGTCAGAAAAAGACATGAACAAAAGGAAGGCTGATTCCAAAGTCCAGCAAACACCTGGAAATCATCATTCTGCTCGTGCTTTATATTCACAGCACTTTCAAAGGCCACAGACTGTAGTCAAGACTGGCAGGGTTCATTTCTAACATTACAGATTTAAGTTAAAATCAAAGCGAAAAACAACTTCCACAAAAAGACCAAGTTCAAATGCAGATTTTTTGTTTTTTCACTGCCAAGACACTTAACTGCTACTTGTTTACAGCTGCTTACCATTGTTCTGGCTAGAATAAGCCAATCTGCAGAACAGTAATTCCTTTGTGGGCAAATCGTGGCCAAGATACTACTTCCTTACTCTCTCTACTGAGACCTATAGTGAAGCTTTATTTCAAGTACAGTCAAATGCTGAGTAACAGCTCCTGATCTGCAAAGACTCTTCATAAAAGGAAACTCTACAGAGAGTAAAAATATGCAGCTTTCAGCTGTTTTCATTCATTTTCTCAGTAAGAGCGAAAACAATGTCCCTGACTGACCTGCACATTTGGAATAATTACCATACACTTAGAAAACTTAAAGTCACCTGCTGGAAATAATTGCATTTCAGACTACTAATTAGGATTCCACTGAAGGCCCAAATCTCTAACTTCCAAATAATTTCCATTTTGCTATGTGTTAATTACTAAGGACATGATTAATACTGCCATTGCAACAGTTCATAAGTGTGGTGCTTACGTGTCACAGGCATATAACATGCCAAGTCACATACCAAGGCGTTGACATCCTCAGTTTTGTAGATCAACATCCGTATCTCTTCTGGATCGCCACTGAAAATTGCTTGGACCAGTGGTGGCTGGAAAAATAAAACAGAAGCAGCAGCATTACAAGTTTGTTTGTTTTCTGTTTAAAAGGAGAGCATATTATTCCCGCTAACATTTACTAATGCTGCCCACAGACACTCTATGACCCCAGTAACAAATCACGAAGAGTATCTCATCAGTAAGAACTATCAGTTTGCTTGAAGATAAACTGAAACCATGAGTATGTTTGTACGTATAATGAGCATTTGTGTGCACAAACAGGGACCCCCCATTAGAACGGCAACTTTTGTCAACAACATGCAATTAGCCCAGATGTTCTCCTTGGCATGTAAGGGGAAAAACTAATTACATCAGATATTGCTGTGTTCCTGTTGTTGGCACAGATTAATGGTCATGCAATACACATTTAGAAACAGAACATTATACAGATAATGAATTTCTGGGCAATTACTAAACATCTTGTATCTTTTTACTGAATAAGTATGCAACGAGCACAGTTAATTTTAACCGCCCAAGAAGCGAAATAATTATCTTATTGTTTCAAGTCTGTTATTATGCTATTATGAATCGGAATGCATAAATAAATAATCAGTCATACGGGAGAAACAATATGCCATATTCATTCCTCTGGCAATGCCGGTGTCACTGCCTGTCAGTGGGAGGGCGCGCTGCATACGCTCAACTGCTCCGTTACACATCCAGAGCTGGCAACTTCAGTCCTTCTGCCTAGATTTGTTCTGGAGCCCAGCAGCAAATATCTGAGTTATTAACCAAGCTGGCAGAACAAGATTTGCTGAATTAAGAGAACAAAACCCTTACTGATGGAGACTCAGAAAAAGAAGGTCACAAATTACAAAGATATCTATTCCCTGAAGCACACAGTTAAAACAGGTGGAGGCCCCACTTCCACTGTCACCCCTCCTGAAGGCCATGTGTGCCCCCCAGAGCTTGCTGCCCTCCTCCAGGCTGCCTCATGGTCCTACTAGCAAAAAAAGTTGGTGGTGCCATACGATCACCAGAATTTAAAATCACCCTGCAAAATGGAAGCATGCGTGATTACTTCAGCCCATAAAACCGCAAGAGTTCTTAGCATTCTGCAAATTTAACTATCTTGTAAACAGGTTATCTCAAGATCCACAAACAAGCTGGAAGAACGGAGAAAATACCGTTTTTTCCTCAATCTTTTCACTGCAAAATTCATCATATTCAAATGTGGAAAATACATTTCTAAGCTAAGGGTGTCTATTTTAAGCCATATTAATCCCTTATGTCCTTGAGAAAGATTCACACCGGAATTTCATTCTTGCCACTCCTCTGATGGAAAAAGCACTAAAGCAGCATCTTACGTATTGTAGTGGATGTTTGAAGAAGAAAGGAAAAAAAAAAATTACATTTCACTTGAACTATTCAGCATGCTTCCTTCCCAGCCCATGTCAGAAGGGTCACAGGCTATTCCCCACCAGAGGACACAAACACCAGACCTCAGAGTCTGTTCCCTTCTCCCTCATCTGCCAAACTCAAACAAATCAGAATTTAGCTAAGAGTTAGATGGTCTCATTTCTGCATTTTTCTCTACCAAACGAAATAATTTAAAGCGATTCTCTAATCTTGCACCTACTAGCACGCTAATACAAATTAGTATTTCCTAGACTTAGTGCAAACCTAACACTAACAGCTGTGAAGAACCAGTGAGTGTTTACGAAATTAGAATGCTCACACCAAAATATTTCCATTTCATGTATACTTACCATAATATTTAAATAACAAAATAAACACCAGAGCAGAGAACTCCTCAATCTCAAGCTGAATGGCAACACAACCCAGTGGCCAAGCAACAAACACCCCCAGCAGCTCGGATTAGTCTCTGAGCTCACTTGCAGGTACACTTGGCACCCAACGAAAGGTGTCAGCCAGGCTCTGATGCCACATAAGCTCAACCTTCAGGCAGAGGTACCATCACCAAGAGAAAAACTCAATGAACTTCACATCTAGTGGATTTTTTTTAAAAAGAACAAATACTGTTACAGGTGATGTTTTTCTTTTAATAGGGAGAGAGCAAAGAACCATGCATAGTTACATTAAAAAAGGAGGAAAGTCTACAGTAAGACAGTTTGACCCTTCTTCCCTCTGCCAGAAATCTGAATCAGACACCTGGTTTTACAGGAAACGCTTGGCCTTTTTAATTCGCATCAGCTACTTAACACTGAAAGCAGACTGTGTTCTTTAGACCTGTAACATATATAAGATCCTCATCTCAATTTTTATCTGCTATACCACAGTCTTATCTACATGCAGCTCCTTACATCAAAACCCAGTATTTATTGTGCCCCTGAAGCAGGTTATAAGTCTCACACGGCTGACAGACATAACCTTTGCCGACCAGAGATAGCTGCCATATACCCATTTGCAAAGGCCTTAGTCCTTCAGCCCTTTTTTCAATGAGATTTACCTTGTATAAATTAATCACAATAGCATCTATCACTGCTAATTGCAACAGCAAGAGACAGATAACAGAGAACAATCAGAGCCTGTGAACTGGAAAGAACAGATAAAACCAATACAGGTTAATAACCATCTCGAGTCACTGCTGTGCAGCTTTCTCCAACTGGCCACTTTTCTAACTTACTATTTCATGATTTTACTTCATTTTCAAAGATTTTGAAGTGAGAAACAACTATTGTTAAGGAATTTTTATTACATATTAAGACATGTTTCCGTGTAAGATACACACTCATGCTACCTGTTCAGGAAAAATATCTCAGAAGTATGCTGCAGCATTATTGCTGCAATTTAAGGTCAGAGCTGAGAATGTGCACCCACATCCACCAGCACGATGGAAAAAGCATTGCTCTGTTCAGCAGCTGACGGTGATGCAACAGAGCTTGTGCAGTTATGTACGTGTTGATGATGGATGTCCAATGACCTGAACAAATTCATTTCTTGATCTTCAATGATAATTATGATCAGGCATAAATGACTTCAACGTTAAATAACTTTTTTTTTCTTTTAATTCCTGAAGGTGAGATAATGACGATTGCTAATTATGAAATAAGGATATAGTATATTTTTGGAAATAATTTCTAAAACCTGTGACAACATCATTAACAAGTTATTTCATTAATAGAAATATTTTGCTTTAAAACTCTTCAAATTCAGAAGTTGTTAAACACTCAGAACAAAGTAAAAAAACAAGAAGAAAGCACAGAGCAGGTTATGTATAACTACTATTAGAATTAGGCAAGGGTGCAGGTTTTGGAATGATGAACAACTGTTTCATGAGCTCAGCTCTCCGGAGCTTCCAAATTCTAAAAGAGAGTTTCAGTTGGGAGCGTTCACATTTTTTTCCTGAAAATATACACCAGCAGCTAAGGAAAAACCTTTCCATGTTACTTTTGCTACAGAGTTACTATTCTAAGCACAAAACTCAACAACAAGTCTTATTAGAGTGTTCTTTACTTTGTACTGTAACAAGTATTATAGTAAAAATAAAATTTCATCTGCAGACATCTTCTAATGTTGGAACATATCCCTATCTCTACCGCACATGGGGCAATCGCAAGCTGGACTTCAATCTACCAGGTAAAATTAGCTCATTGAACTGAAGGCACAATGATTATTTCAGCAAGAGAGAGCTTAAACTCGCGTGGAAGAACGTCCTGTGGCTCAGCTGGCATCCATGGCAGCAACAAACCACACTAGCAGAAAAAAATCTGTCCTTGGGAAATTCTCCTGCATAGGTCTGACAGGACAGAAGAAAGCTGAGCCCAAGCAACATTCGCAGACCTCTGAATCTCAAATGAGATGAAGCATTTAAGTAGACTGTCTCAAGTATAATCTTAATTACTATGTTCAAAGTGAGTGCCAAATGTCCTAGGAAACCAGTTAGTATTTTCATTGAGTAACTGTGACATATATCAAATATTTTGTCTTGATTTTAGATACCCTGACTCACTAACAAGGACTTACTTAAGCCAGATTTTCATTTGACAAGACTTGGAGACAGATAGGCAAAGGATGATCATTTCCCATGCTGATTTGATATAGTATACTATCACTTGGTCTTGTAAGTGAAAAGAAATTACATATTGATCCTTTACTTGTTCTAATTGCATTACATCAAGTTGCTGGACTAAACACTTGGATATGTCCATGTGCTCATTTCTCTCTAACTGGCAAGACACAATGTAGCAAGACACATAATCATTTCAAAGTGGTATTGATTTTGTCAGTGTTTTGCCAAACACCTCTTTTTTTTCCTGCAGGTACTCCCATTAATCAATATTACAAGGGTGCCTGCAATGTCACATCACATCTATTTCCTTCCACGCGTCACAGCACAAAGAGTACTCCTCTTCCTAATTTTAACTTGGGACTTTCTTCCTCCAAGCGTACAACACATGAGTATCTGAAATGCTGTTTTAACTTACAAGTCTGTATGAGTGAGCAGTCATAAACTGGATTTCTCTTAACTCTTAGAGTGCATTTCCATGGTGCTTCGTATTTATTCAGTTCCGCGTACAGGAATTATTCAACACCAATCATTTTTTAACAGGCCTTGCAGTCTACTTCATTTGCATAAGTGGTTAACCTTTACTGTGTTTTAGGAATTAATTGCTGGGTAAACACAAAGCGAAGTTTCCTCTTAATTTGTTATTAGTTCAGAATTGTGTTTCTGCTATTGGAATTTCTATGTGTTGGTTTCTGACAGCAAAGTACTTTCACAGAGCTGGTATTTGGAGAATAACGTCCTTGGATGGTTGATAAGGGCTGTTTCAGAGCAATTACAGATTTTTACTCAGCAACTCCGAAGGAATACTTGTCCAAGCTACTGAAAGCTCAGAGGAGAGACTCAAATCTGTAAATAGGGTGTACTGGTCCTCTGGAAGCACAGCATTGTTCAGTGAGCAAATGTACATACCTAGGACATTTACAGTGATCAGATCAATTAATAACCTGTACACTGCAATATTTCAAATATGGCAGGAAAAAGTTTTTCAATTAACTGAATTCTATCTTCTTACATCGTTTCATTTTTTGCAGACAAGCCCAATTGTTTATTTATTATTATTTATTATCTATATACATTTATATATTTATTATGTATTATTTATTATTTATAATTCTTTATTATTTTTGCAGACAAGCCCAAGGATTGCACATAAGCCGCTGCAGAAAGGACAGCATGTACATCTACATGTTGCTACTTACTTCAATTTGTTCCGCTGTCTCTCCATGCTCAAGTACCAACAAACTTACATGACAGACGAAGGTATTCAACAAAACACAAATCAACACTCCTGAAAGTAAGAAAAACTTTAGGCATATGGCTCTTACAAACTTCAAGAGATCTTGGTGTCATTTCTAAGCTACTGTTTAAAGGACACAAAAGAACTGTGGTCTGACACTTTCCCCAGACCAATGACTTTATAACTCGCTGCGCACGCTGTGCTCTGAGTTGCTTAGAGGGATGTGCTGGGCATTTAAGTTTCATTGCAAGAAATGTTAGTTTTTTCCTGTAATGGCTCCCCATTTCTCTCCATGTCATTTATAACAGCCTCTTTCTATTTAGCTTCTCCAAAACCTCACGCTGCGTTCATCCTTCAGACCATAAAAAGGACTTTAGCATCGATGGCACAGGGTGCACAGGAAATGTACTCCGGGAGCACTGGCGAATCCATTACTGCTTCATTTGCTGTTACTCTCTCCTGAGATTAGGAAAAAACATATATATAAACTGTAACTAGAGCATACATTTAGCATTAAGAACAACTTTGTACCCGAACTTTTTAAAGAAAGAGGAGCTGGAGGGAGGTGTCTGCGTTTGCCTGGACAACCCGGTATTTCCTGAACCTGCCCACAGCCTCAATGCCTGAGAGCCTCTCCCTTGGACCTGTCGATTCAAATGGTAAATGGCAACTTCATCAAAAGGCAAAGAAATGCTCAGTGACCAAATATGAAAATACGCCAGTGCACACCTACAGCTACAGGTACAGTCTAACCCTAAGGGACGGGTAGTGAAGGGCATCAGCGGCATCGAGCGAGGATGTCCGCAGAGATGTTCAGTGTTTTCCAAACAACGCTGGTTTTGTATTCAGTGCTTTCTCCCCTCTCCCAAAGATTAGTCGAGTTCTCAGTAACACGTAAGCGGTTCTGGATTTTAAGTAACTGTTCACAAATGTCTGAATAATTCATGTTACGCTAACATGGTCTGTAGATAGTTCCCACTTGGGCATGCATTCAGCCTTTCCCCTAGTGGCTTCATAAATGAAGACTTGAATATTTCCAGAAATATTTGGTGCAGAAATAGTTGGAATATGGCAATTCTAACATGATTATCAGATATTGCTATTGCTGGTGACATTAATAAAACCTGTGTTTAATCACCGGTATACATTGCTAGCTGTATGACGATTAATCACAAGCTACCAAACAGCTACAGAAATAGAGCAGCTCCGGCCTTACTCTGCTGGACAGCCAGGTCGCTTGTACAGACCGCGAAGCCTCCAGACAGCGTGGCCCAGGGGAGGGCCTGTGTTCTGGGAGGACTCCCACGCCTTCGGCTGAATTTGGCTGGGTGCTTGCTATCCAGTACTAATCAGGTTTAGAGGCTGGAAATTCAGGCCTAACAAAATACCTTTCTGCATCTTGAGGATGGAAAAAATCAAATCACCAGCTTTGGGTGAACAAGTGTATTTTCCAAAGCTACTAGTTCTCCTTCATTACAACTATTGTACATCATTAGAGGAAGGGGGGGAAAAGGTATGATCGCTGGCAAAGGATTGAAGTCATAGCAGTAAAGACGCCTGAAACAAGATTGTCCGATGACAAGCTGAAAAATACCTTCCATTTAGGCTCTTGCTTTGAACATTGCTTACGCTAAATTTGGAAAAGGACAACCCGAACTGCTTAGAGTATGGCTCAACCCTGAAAAGGCGCCGTCACAACACATCCTGCATCACCCGCTTTTAAATTATTTCCCCTCCATACCAGTTAGGCCTTTGCAATGGCAAACTGGGCTTGGGACTGGAAACGCAGGCTGGACTCCCGTAGGCTTCTGGTTTCTAGCTCTGCTCCCACTCAGCAGGACCTCGATGGCTTTTGCTTACACTCCACCCACAAAACTCTGCGTCTCCGGCCAGACAGAAAAGACAACAGATCTGATTCTATAATTAAACACGTTCACAATTAATCATTTAGTAAGTGATGTGCAAACCAGAATACACCTCAGTTCACTTCCCCATAAGCACACTGCTTGTGAAGTAACGAGAATAAGCCTGCTTCACACCCCTGCCTCCCTGCCACCCCCTGCACCCTCCTGTTCCGGTCCTCCCTGTGCCTGGCCCTTTCCACTCCTCTACTGGCCTTCCCCAAGAGATTTAAACCTTTGTCTCCCTCTTTGCTGCCCCAGTCCCATGCTGCTGGAGCTCTTAGGTGATACACACTTGAACACCTTTAACTTCAAATACGCACTATCAAATACACACCTGCATTTCAAGCAAGTGAGAAAAAAAGAAAATCGTAAGCAAAATGAAAACTATCCGGGGAAAAAGTATTGAGACAGCTGAAATTTTAACATGATGTTTATTTAGTCAAGCCCTCGTAATACTTAAAAAGGAAAATAGTCAGGGATTGACTCTGCTTGTGCAATGCCGGATCAAGCCCGGTATTTCTGTTCACACCATTTCTGATATGCCATTCCAGACAGTGCAAAACAAGCCTCTCGGCAGATCTATTTCTGGCTGTTAGCTTGGCTCCAGATTTTGGCTGGCTCCCATTTTTCATTATGAAGCCTATCAACTGCCCGAAGAATTGCTTATGTTTCCAGGTGAAGTGAAGGTTACATCCTGCTGTTCCTGGAATCCTGAAATTCCTCTACACACCAAACGTGCTGCAAGTAGCTTGTATTAAACTTATCAGTTAAAGGCACTGAAATAACTTATGGCATGTTAAATTTAGAACACTTCTACAAAGGAAGAGAGCTAAGCATGTTTAATTTAGCTTGCCCATTGTCCTTTCCTTCATTCTCATTACATTTGTTTTGGTTTTGACGTCTGGGGTTGGGGATGTGGTGGGTTTTTTAAGTGCCTACAGATCATATGAGAAAATTAGTTAATAAATATATCTTGAAGTTACATTAATCAAGTGGGAACAAAGACTCAGCATGCTGCAGAGGAGCCAAAGTAAGAAAGCATTTTTAAAAGGAGACAAAAATAAACATAGTAGCATAAGATTTGTTATATTCCCCAGCATTTGTTACCCGTTTTGGTGAAGGAAAGTCTGTTGCAGACAGTATAAGTTTTGTTGGAATATCTACAAAGATTAAGGATAATCGATCTAATGGTACCCTGAATTTTTCTTTTCCTCTAATTTGTTTGTTCCAAGTTTCTTGGGGTTTTGTCTTGACACAAAGCGTGTGTTGTGTAACATCTCACAACAGACATATCAACGACACAATCAAATAACAGTCATGGGATTGTAATGGCACTAGCAAAAAAAAAAGTATCCAATTCTTTTTATACATTCCCAGCAGGGAGTGTTGCACTACTAATCCACGAGTACTTCTTGTCACACCGATATTTTGACTCCCAGAGCTTTTGCGTTCCTCCCTCCCTTTTCCTTTTTCCCCTCCTCCATAATCCATCTATCATCGAGGCAGGAGCAGGGCAGAAGGCCTGGCACCAAGGCGGTGTTTCTCAACAAGACTATGGCAGAAAGTAAAATCTCTGGGGGCACAAATTCCAGCTGGTATTAATCAGTTTAATTGAACTCCCAAGCGAGAGCCACTGCGCCACGTTACACCATCTGCTTTGAGAAGAGCCCTGTGCTTTCTCCCTGCCAGAAGCATTGCTGAGAGGTGGCCAGGCAGCATGAGGTTACAAACCTCAAAAGAAATCAAACGTCCCGCAGCAGGGCAGAGCAGCCGCAACCCTGGTGACAAGGCTGCTCCTCGCTAGAGATTTAAGAATAAAGCAGTTAGGGGAGGAGCTCATTTGAAAAACATCAACCCTACTGAAAGCTTCATTTCCTGCTCACTTGTCCTGCAACAATTCAAACACATTTCAAGCACACCGGCAATTTGGTTGGGGGTTTTTTTTGCCAATTTCATAGGCCTTGTATTCCAGAAAAAAAAAAAAAGTTATAAAACCAATTCTGTGAGCAAGGGGAATGCTTTGGGGAGCAAACAGGTTCATGCTGGCTGCAGCTGGCCACCTGAACTGACACGTCACCTGCATTCAGTGGCCCCACATCCTCTGGAGACCGCTGACATCCTGCCTTCACCCGACTGTACCAGCAGCAATGGCAACCAAGAAGAAAAAAAAAGAAAAAAAAAGGAGAGAAACGGAAATGTTGCAAGTTTCTCTTCCTTCCGTTTATGAAACCGTGACTTAGCCCTCTGTTCCTTGCAGAGGTAAGCGTGAGCAAGGACCTCTACATGTGTTGCAGCTGGTTTAAGCCATTTTTTCATTTTCTTCCTTCCATGCAGCAGCAGTGAGGCTTGCCTTTCATCTGGTGTCTTGCACATTCAACGGTACAGAGCAATAGTCCTGTGAATCTCTATCTGTATTGTAATTAAGTGCTATATCTGATATATGCAGCATGCATTGAAACTCATCATACACTCTAATAAAAATCCTTTCATTTTTAGAAAATTAATCCTGATTTAGAGAACTATAAAGCAGCATTTGATCCTGTAAGATCTTACTTGCTAAGATTAGGACTTCCGCTGGTTAACAGTGTCTGTTATATATTAACATACACACAAGGAAGGCAGCTATGAAACAGAGAGTGCCTTAATAAATTTGCAGATACTTCTGAACTACAAGCAACTACAGGACATTGGAGGGCAGGATCAGAATTTACAACCACCTCGACGAATTTTACAAACAACTGGGCTGGAGGGAGACGAGGACACTGTTGAGAATGGAGGAGAACACAGCATGCCTGCTAGCAGGAAATCCAGCGTTGTTACATAGCAATTTTGCATAAGAAAGAATTTGGGACTGCAGTTTACTAACGGAATGTAAGCGAGCAGTGTTATGAAAGAGGAAGAGACCTTAAAACAGGAATATGGCTTGCAAAACACACAGTAGTCCTTCCACACTGCTCAGTCCTGCTTAGGCTGTGACTGGAGTGAAACATTCATTTTGGGGCACCACTTGACTTGAAGACAAAGAGAGAGCTCTAACACATGATTTACAGGGATAATCTAAACAGATCGGAGCTATTCAGCCTACACAGAAAAAAAATTTAAAGGAAACATGAAAACAATTTGCAATATGTAAAAGGTTTTTACTAAAGGAAATCATCTGTTCGTCACATCCAAGACACGCAGAGCTTGAATGGCTGCACGCAAGGAGGATGCATTTCTGCTCCATTAAAGGCAATGCAAACCAGGATATCAGTTACCAATTAGGCTGTGTTACAAAGTGAACTGCAGAAGACGGTTGTTTCAAAAACAGATTTAGTCTAATGATCGCTGGAAGTCAAAGGGGTTCTTTTCTGCAGGGGGGCAAGAGATTGAACACACAAAAGCAAAAGAGCCCAAACAAAATTCATACCACACTTACATAAATATAATACTTAATGCAACCAGGATAAGCTACAGCAGACTGCATTTCCAATAAAAAGCAGAGAACATGCATTGTCTAGCATTCCAGTTGGGTATTACACCATAAAAGGGGCAATTACTTAAACAGTGTGGTACATGGTGCTCAAGACAATTCTACAGAAATCAATAAAAACATATGTATTTCCAAAAGTTCAAGGGGACTCTGGTGCTTTGGGTAGAAACACGCTAATGTGTGGCATGACCCCAGCAGAACTTTCAGACCCTGTTTCATTCACTTGTCAGAAAGCAATTACAGCTATGGTTTTCTTCACATGAGTTCACAGGCTGAGCTTCTGTTAAGGATGGATATATTTCCTCTGGGGTCATAAAAGTGACATAAGGGAGGGACAAGACATTTTAGGGACTTGAGCAAAATCTGAAACATCTGACTTGCTCAGTATTACCGTTCTATTATAGGCAGATCTTGCTCGGGTTCAAGTAACTTCCTCTTGCGCTGCACATCACACAAAAAGCCTCACCTCCACCTCTCTCCTGAGCACTGCAATGCAGCTCATTCCTCTGGCGAACAAGTGCCATCCCAACAGCCGTCCTCCTCCTGGCTCCAAAAAATCTCAGAAAATCTTTCAACTTACTTTCTCATACATAGCCAGCATCAAATATACTTTAAAAGATATTAAACACTAATGTTTGTGTTTCCCGATTTCTCTTCGAGGGTCATGGAGCTCCCAGTGCTCTTGAAGAACACCATGGTCGGTTATTACTGTTTTCATAGAATAGCAAAATCCTCTGCAGATTTTACTGGCATGTGCCTTCTGCATAGCTAGTATAAAATTCAGATTAAAAATGTTTAACTACTGAGGCTGATGACAGTGTTAATTCCATTAATAGCAGAGTAACTATGTGTGAACATGCAGATCAGTCCATAACAGCATTTCATCTCTTTCTTTGCATTAAGCATGCTACAGTTGGCATGGAGCTCCGCTCAACAACCGAAGCAGATGTTTTACCTCTGCTTTGAATCTGGAACAGATTAGTGAAGTTATCTTGATTCAACATATCCTGCTAATATACTTGTACTCATCATCAACCAATCATCATCAAACTATTGAAGCTGTCAGGAAAAAAAAAGGAAATAAAAATCAAACTTTGCTGATGAATGCAATGTCAGGTAGCCAGGCCAATGAAATGGAAATTTAAAAAGGTGACAAACCCAGCAGCTTCAAAATGACTTTGTACAGACCCAAATTAAATTGAAAGATGAGCCTGAGAGTTGTAACGACCTATTAGACTCTTTCTTTCAACAAATTACCATCATGACTTATGAACACCTCTGTCTGGATACCCTCTGGAAAGCCTGCAAGATGTCTCTGAGACTACTGTCACAGTTTAGAGAGTCAGTGTGAACCTTCCCTTCATGACACACAATCATATGCATTAAATACATCTCCGTATCTGAGAAAAATTAATCTTGAATGAGAAGCATGTGCCAGAAGTATAAGCGTATGCATTCTCATTAGCTGAAGAAGCAGGATACAACTCCTCCTCTTTCTACTTCTCAAGGACTTTCCAAGCCACAGTCACAATCTCTTGCCGAAACCCTTCAGCATTGAGAAGGAAGGCAAGAAGGTGCTCAGCGCCCCAGCTCCCAACTCGGCTAACGTTTCGTACATGCAGCTCTCCCTTCACTGTCACTTCCAGTTCCCGACGTATAAGTCAAGTGGTAAGGTTTGCAGTCAGACAGAGCCCAGCTACGTTAGGGACCCTCTNGCAAGAAGGTGCTCAGCGCCCCAGCTCCCAACTCGGCTAACGTTTCGTACATGCAGCTCTCCCTTCACTGTCACTTCCAGTTCCCGACGTATAAGTCAAGTGGTAAGGTTTGCAGTCAGACAGAGCCCAGCCACGTTAGGGACCCGCTCTCTGTCCGTATCACATCTAGCCACATTGATCCCCTCTGGTCTGGGACAATCATTGCCCAAACGGAGCTTTCTTTTTGGGAGACAGAGGCTCAGTGTCGGAGTGCTCAGCCACAGAGTGACCGTCCCAAAGAGGTCAAAACAAGCCCCACTCATTTCCAAACAGTCTCCTTGTAACAGAGGAGGACAAAGAATCACCAAGTGAAGAAAAAGGAACACAAGAGAGGAAGAGTGTAGTCCACTTCAGATGCCTCTCTGCAACACATAGTGCTCAGGCAAGCCAGAAAGCGGAGTGGGGGAAAGTCAGTTTTTACAAAACGCTTTTTAAACCCAAACGCTTTTTAAACCCAAACTGCAGGTGCCATTCATAATCCAAATCCCAATTTTTATTTTGCTAGAGAAGCCATAGCTTATTAAAGCTGTAAGTTAGACTTGCATAGCTTAACACTTCAGCCTCTCATTTATTTTTCTGACCCATTCCACTTCAAAAGTGAAAAACTTACTATTCTGTGTCGATCTGACATGCATCATGAGTCTGATGCCAAAAGGAACCCTTGCAGAAAGGAATACATTAAAGCTTGAAAAAAAATAGTTTCTTTTTAAACAGAGGTTTTATATGAAAAAACAAGAAATCTGTATCGAGTCTCTAAAGAGCACAGATCATTATCTCTCCAGTTCCTTTTTAAATATTCCTGTATTAGTCTTGTCAAATTTAGCCCAGTTAAATATGCGACCTTACTACAAAACAAAAAGCAACCCACCACCACTTAATCAGCCAACGCATGTAACTGCTTGTTGTCAAGGCAGTGGCACCGTGCTTTACACTCATTTTTGTCTGTGCTGTTAAGCGGGGCATTATTCTCAACCTCTCTGTAATGACAACAGCAGAAAGAGCTGGTGTCAGCTTGATCAACTGCCTAATGAGATCAGAAAAGTTAATTACAGTAACCTAGCTAAATAATAAAACCAAAACAAACCAGAGGATTTCCCAATGCAGTCTGACTTTACCATCCTTTTATGATTCCTCAGCCACCCACTGTGGCCACACCACTGTGGTATTTAAACACTTCCTTTTAACAGGGAGCTCTTTGAGTCGTTCTGCCCATCAGAGAAGAGGATGCTTGAGGAAGAGCATGGGGAACATGTCTGTGATGCCACCAGTTACCCCAGACACCGTCTTTGAAAAGGAGATGCCTTTCTGGGATCACGCTATGGAAGATGAACCCCCTACATGAACTCAAGAAGAAGCAGGTGTTGACCTTGTAGTTTCCCTTCTAAATCCCATGTAAATGCCAAATCAGAGTCTGTGGAACTAAACCAGCAATCATTTTCATAGTTCTTTACAAGTGACTCGTGTAAAGCATCAGAAGGTAATGAGATCTGAGAGCATCTAAACTAGACTCAGGCTTAGCTCTTCACTTGCTCAACTCTTTTTCAAGGAACTGGTTTGGTAAACCACTGTCCTATTCTGTTGTCTGGTTTGTCCATTCTCAGGCCACCCTGCTGCTCTGATCTGCTAACCAAAGCGAATCTCTCTGCATCTCACTGCCTCCTCCTCTTAGTCCTTGCGAAGTTCTCACCTGCTTTTTATGGTGATGACGACAATTCAAGGCCTGTATGTCTCCTCCTCAGATGTCTTGTTAACCCCACTATACGTAGCTCACCACCCACTGGCAACCCAACACTTTGGAAGAGTATGGAGGAAAGCACAGTCTTGTTGTCTCACAGACCTTAGATTTTCAGGCTAGGAGAAACAAAATGCATTTAAGGGCCGCCTAACCCTGTCTGCATTTAAGTTGATGGCAAAAACTTTCAAACTATGCCAGGAGGCTGAGAGCAATGCTCAGTACTTTTTAAAAGCGCACCCTCAACATATGAAGCTGCATGATCTTTCGGAGGGATGGGAAAGGTTTCAAAGGGGTGGGAAAGGTTGCGCCATCTCACCATCTTAATTCACCATGATTGCAAAGAAATTTAAAAAAAAAAAAAAAGGAAAGAAAAAAAGGAAGCAGCCCATTTCCCAAAAGTCCGCTGAGATGCTTTCACTGAGAGTTTTGCACAGGGAAGTACAGGTCTCTCCTGCTTGCAGCCACTTCACATAGGCTCCAGATTCTCTTCTGCTCTGGGGTAAGACAAGTAGGATGACAGTTTCTCTACACTATCTGCCAAGTCTCATCGACCAACTGAAACTACACTGTAAATGGGACTTGCCCAAGGGGAATTCAGTCCTAATGCACTGAGCTAAAACAATGGTTGGCAGAGAGCTTTAAACCATGGGAATATTGTGATGTTAGCAAAAAAGGTGAGATGCCTGTACAGATGATTTTTGGGTATTTAAACACAGGCAGAATGTAGAGGTGGTAACTACAGAGAGGGGAGGGGAAAAAAAAAAAATCAACAAATTCTTCCTGGTGAGGACAAGCCACCCACAGCACCCTGCCCTCCTGCTTTGGACTAGCCAGCTCTGCATTCCAGATCTGTCTGGATCAAAACTGGGACTGCACTGGTCCTGCTCCTCCAGGCCTCAAGAGGAAGGAGCTATCCTGCTACACGCTGTGAGTAAGGCAATCTGGATTTTCAGTGGTCTCATTTATAACCTAATTCAGACTTCTAGCTTGTAATTTGGACATCATGTAAAATTTAGAAGGTGAAATCCATACAACCATAAACACCAGACTGAAACACAGGAAATCTCTCACCCCTTTTCATGCCGTAGCAGTATGTAGACCACTGGGGCAGACGGCATGTTTCTGATGTATTCTAACTCCAGTTCTCCTGTTTTCCAAAACCGTTCTAGTCCCAGAGGCATTTTAAGTATTTCTCACTTGAATTGTATTTCTGTCTCTACAGGAGGGGGGAAAAAAAAAAAAAAGGAAAAAACCCAGCTCCAAGTCATATTAAATATTCGAACAGACTTCTGCAAACCAAGAACAAGACACTTCCAATCTAGGTCATCTTACAAAGATATTATAGTGTCACTGTGCTAAATTTCTATTCTCTGAGACAGAGCTGCCACTAGCTAACTTGCTGCAATGGCACAGATTCTAAGAAAAGCCTCAGGAAATACTTTAGGCAAGTTTCTGCGAGAAACAAAAACACAAATCACATTTCTCAATGGCTGCACCCGACCCCACCAGCCCACACTGTTTCAGATAATTGAAGTACCACCCAACCCAGCTTGCTCTTGTAGGAAGTAACAACTGATAACATGCCAGTCTTTGTGCAGTTTTTCACTGGAGGGCTATCTGACTCCAGCTTTCATTCAGCTTACTGTATTAAGAACGCAAACGTTGGCTGCAAGGCACTCCAAGTTTGGTAAGCAGTGTTTAAAAGAGATAAGGGGGGGAAGTAAATCACAGTTGGAAGTCACTAGTCAGCCTCCAGACACGCTCGACTCAGGCTGGATATGCACTGTTACGTTCAATCCCAAGCCAACATATCCTTTGCTGTGCAAATCCTACATTTTTCCATCTTCGCAACCTGCGACGTCTTTCTTATTGACCAAGTTCAACTACTTTCTCTTTCTTTCCTGACAATGTCAAAATGATTCTTCCTGCTAAGCTTCCTGAAGACTAGGATAGCACGGGAGAAGAAAAGGCCCCGGGGAGTTACAATTTTGCAGGGAAGAATCATTATTTCTAAAGACAAATCAGTGACAAATATTGGAAAGCAAAGAGGTATAAATACTGTGTTCTCCCTCATTTGCTACAAGTATAATGGCATGTAGATATTCAAATGCAGAAACTCTGATGACCGCCACCCGTGCCCTCTGCAGCCTCCCTCCTGCCTATACACACAGAGATACGGACCCCACTGTTCCAGAGCAATGTCACTTGAAAAAGATTCGTCCGTTGTATACAATACAGCAGAAGTAACCAGAGAAATAAAAGGCGGGCTACCTGCCCACTGCAACAAGTTAGGGGTTTTTAATTACATGTGAAGAATTAAATTTTATTTTAGAAAAGAACAGAAGTATAAATAGCCAAATTTAGTGTTACCACTGAAAAACAAGTCCTGAAAAGCAAGCATAAATAAAGTTCACCACGTGTACAGACTGAACTCAGACCTGTCTTGCTTACTGAATGTGTCCCCGTTAATTACCAGCCTTAGCTGTGTCAGCAGCACCAGAGCACTGTAACACCAGGCAGACAGCGAGATGCTCTCTTGCTATTACCACGAAACATGACTCAGTTTCCATGCCTTTGTGAAGAACTGTCACATACCTCAGCTTAAAAAAAAAATCTAAATGACCTGTCATGAAGGTAAAGCAGTTTCCCTAGCATGAGGACAATTCACAGTGCTGCCTCACAAACTTCAATTTGAAATTTATAAACAATGTAATGAAAAGGAGATTGAGAAATGTATGTTAAAGATCACATAGCTTTAAAACAAGAGAAAACCTTTAGAGCTATCCAGGGTGGATTTACAAAAACTATCAATGTTATGCAGCACCCAGAATGATTACTTCAGTTCAAACTACCACGTACCAGACTTATAAAAAGTCCATCCTTCTAAAAAGTCAAGAATTATTCTCTGAATTAGAGTCTTCAAGTAATGCCTGAAGGTTGCCCTATGATGGTGACATCTTTGCACACTTCTGCCCATAGTCTATTTTAGAGTCTCTAATTTGTGCTATTTTTAAAAGAAGGTGGTAAGAAATTTTATTCTTATAGTCAGAAAACCATGCCTCAGATTCATTTGTCCTAATTGTTTCTCACAAATACTGCTGCTCAAACACCATCACATGTGCAAAGTGTAATTAAGATGTTCTAGATAAATGAAAAATGACAAGTCTGTATGTGTGAAGGGAGGGGGAAAAAACCCACACTGAACAAGCTGGAGGTTCCTGAAGCCTATAAGGGGGTAACTTTGCTGGTTTACAGCAAATCAGAATTGTGTTACTAACAGGTAAACGAAATGCTGCATTTACAAACATCCACTAAGGTGACACTGACAACTACAATGAAATCCATAAATCAGGAGAAATGGACAGATTAATGCCTCTGCCATTTTGATCTGCCAAAGCCGTTGCAGGCGTCTAGAACAACGTTTCATATGCCATGTGTGCTACAGCCGCTGAGCAGATGAGTCAGGCAGTACTTCCCCCCGAGCTGTCCATCCCCAGGGCTTGGCTCACCGAGCCACAGATACATACTGCTCTTGCTTATTTCCGCTGTTCATTTTGACAAGTGCCAACAGTCACATCGATGCCGGTGAACGTGCGTGTCATTGCCTCCAAACTAAACAAAGCACTCACTGCACTTTGTGAACAGAGCTAGACAGGTAGCAGAAGGCTGTCAGAATTGCCCGTGGCAAAAAAATACATCTACTGAGCACGTCTAATTTGCAGGTGCTCTAAACACATCTCCTAGCATCAAAAATAACCCGTGACTGATTTGTCCTTGGCCCTTCAAGTCACAGACCTAGTGGCCAGCACTAGTGAGTAGGTTTGAATACCTGCTGTATATTGAAGATCTCCCTTTTACTAGCTCAACATCTCAGCAGAAGCCACCTGAACTGCCACATTTCCCCTTTTACAAACTGGGGCTCAGAGCCACCATGCTTTGCAGTTGGAGACAGCAACATTTTTTCATCCCACAATCTCAAAGCACTTCAGCAGGGTGGATCCCAACTTCAGAAACTAAGAAAAAGCACAGAGAAGCACATGTGAAATTGTTACGGGACTTCTCCTTTCAGGTATTTTCAAGGTTTTATGCTTTCAACATTTGCAAAGCACTTAAAGTATTTCTTCAGTAGTTCTTGTTGAGTGACAGCATTATTAGATTTCCTAAGTAAATTGGCATTTATAGAAGAATTGGCGATAAGATCTGTAAGTGAACTCCCAGACACCAGAATAAATAGAATGACAAGAAGCTAGGAGAAAAGTTTTGTGCTCTCCTCTTCATCCTGTTCCACCCAAAGGCATTTACATGAGCACAGCACCAGGCATTCATAAATCTGTATGGCATCACAGCACTGGGGTCACATCTGCATACCCACCATTGATTCAAAAAGCCAAATTTCAAAATCCTTGCTCGTGCTTGCTCTCTGCCAGGGCTGTTCATTTCCACTCCCAGCTGTCTGCTTTCTCCTACGGAAGCAAGGGGTCAGGCTGTGAACATCAATCCCAGCCTCCTCCCAAGGTGGGTGCCACAAAATGAAGTCAGGGCTATATGAAAAGTGCCACCTAGCTCTTGACCTGGTTGCAAAAACAAAGGTGCATACGTATATGCTTAAAACATTTCTCCTTTTAGGCTGTCCATCAGAACATCAGCTGGGCACAAAGATTTCCAGATGGAAACCGTGTCAAGTGACTGAAAATCACATTCCTATCAATGAGGCAGAACCCATCACAGGGGAGTTTCAAGCTTGAGCACTGCAGATGCAGTGGAGCAGGCAGATGAGGGACACAGAGAGCACCAAGCTGCTCAGGCCTCTCATCCTTCACAGATGCAGAGCATCCCGGTAACATCAGAGGAACTCATGTGAGTCGAGTGCCCGGCTGTATTAATCACAGCTAATCAAAAGCCAGGAGAAAAGACCCAGCACTGAGGAAAGGTAAAGATGAATCACTTTAGAGAATCTTTTTGCACACTTGGTTCCAGCTGCCAAAATAACACTTTGTTACCCACAGCTGGACTCCTTAGACAGCACTGCTCATTCCCACACCGGCCTGCGCATTGAAAACCCAGCCAGAGGGAGATCAGAGCAGCCCAGGGACTCACCTTTCCTTCCTTCCTAAGCAGACGGCCGTTAGTCATGAATTAGTCCCAAGGAAAGGACCTGGACTAGTGATTGTTCACTTCCTAGCACACTGCCGTTTTGTATCGCACCAAAAATCCCAACAACACTCTCAGTCACACAAACAGCACAATAATTATTTTACTGCTAAGGGGAAAATTATCCTCCCTGTCCCTTCTGCCCATGGGACTGCTTCAGAAATCAAAGAGCAGTGAGAAGGTCTGCATCCCCAGCACCCGCACTTCACAGGGTCTATCACTTAGGTACCAATTAGCACAGCTGTCAGCTGCCCAATACTCCCCAGAGGACAAAACACCATACCTAACCAGACAGCATCACATCGGAGAAATAACCAACCATTCCTCAGGCCCACAGCACACATAAGGAAATACAGAAGGAAGAAAAGGAGTATGTAATTTTACTGTGCTACAGATACAGAACATGAAAAGCACTTCACGGAAAGCAGAAAGCAAGAAATATACATTGATTTTAATTTCCCAAATGTTTAACCATAGGTTGTTTTTTGCAACTGTATCTCACAGAGCTGTCCAAATCCACTGTCAGCCATGGATTCAGCAGTATTTCCAGGCTCATAGCATAATTCGGGAAGCACTACATCGTATATATGCAGTTTGGTCACCAAGACACCTGCCCAACACGAGACTCCAGCTGCAAGCATCGTTGCACTCCTGCTGCAGATCCCTGACAGCGATGCCAAGTGACAGGTAACTCTCTGCGCGCTCCCTCTGACACAGGATGCACTGTTAAAGTCCCTTCATAGGAAAAGAAGAGTTAATTAATCTCTTTAAAGAACTATAATTAGTCCAATAGGAAAATCAATTCTGTCTTCCCAATTCAGCTACGGTGAGTGCCAAGAAGTCCGAACACGCATGCAGGGAGGGCAGATACACACAGCCTTCAAAAGCAAGCCCCGGTCCAGCCCTGCTACCTTTGATGTAATCAAGCACCATGTTTGCCAACCTGCTCTGACATCTGAATTTATATGGGGGACAGGCTGATTTCTCTTTAGCTATCTTTTTTATAACGTATAATGCTTTGTTGGGTTTTGTTTGCTTTGTTTTTTAAATCTGACTAGGAAACCCAAGCTCTGCCATATCCAACTCTCCTGCACCAGTGCCGCTTGAATTTCAAATGCAGATTTTTTTTTTCCTTTTTCCAAACAACTCTAGTAGAACACAATTACAATAACTGAACTCTAAATAAGACCGTCAGAAATTATCAGTTCCTGTAGTTGATATATGCAGCTTGCTTTGTAGATCTAGTTGAATAAAACATTAAAATGCAATACTGGCTGAGTTCTACAATACTTTTTTTCCACCGTGTAAATTTAATTTCATTTATCAGTTCAGCCTCAAGTCAGGAGTTCAATATTTAGTTGCTACATTTAATTACATTTTCTTTACATCATGGCCTTTTCCAGATAAATGTTTAATCACGATGTTCACTATAATATAAAAATTCCTAGAGTGAAAAGAATGAAGTACTAATGTTCTCATCCTTATACGTAACGTTGTATGTTAAATTTGAGAAGGCTGATCAAAAAAAGGGCAACGGTATCACTGAATGAAGAACCTGCTAATAAGCCCTCAAGGAGAAAATGAGCTAAGTAGTGGTAAAAATTAATACCCAGAATATGAAACCATCATACCTTTTAGAGAGTATCAGGGGGCCATTCATGCTTCAAGAAGATGCAATGAAAGCAAAATACAAATTTAAGTTCAATGCATCCTAATTTCACCCATACGACACCAGTGACAACAATTCCATTGCCAAAAATACAGCACAGATTTATCTACCTAAATAACGTCCCAGGTTTGGAGGCAGTATCAGCAGTCCACATAACAGCATTATCAGAACGACTACCTGTTCTATCACTTGCGCACCAGGTCAGAAACTAGAAGTCTAGTCTTTCTTATTGCAGTAAAAAAATCTATGTGTCCCGATACAAACTCCTCATGACCTCAAACCCTCCTATTTCACAAGAGCGCAAGGAAGGGCTAATGCTTATTTTTGACAATGTCTATGTGCAATGTGAGTGAAAAACGTTGATACTACTGTCATCGCTGTTACCCATCTTTCACTTTGTCTTTGCCCACAATAAATCACTTTGTGTTCCACAATTATTCAAAATAAAACTTGCTATGGATCAAGCATTCCAGTTACTAGAAAACAGGCAAATGTACTGTAAAACCTGCTGCGTAAAAATTTATCTATTTCCTACATATTTCCAAATAGTTCTTCCTGGCTATGACTCCTTAATATATAAATTCTCTCCCCTAGTTTTGTCTGGTTTGCAGTTCTGTTTTCTGCACCTCTTTTTCTTTCTTGTAGTCACTGATGAGGCCATTTCTTCCTGCAGAAATTACTCATTCTTAATGTGCACCATCAGTCTTTTGTTCCTGTCTTTGCTTACTGTGAGTAGACCAAACTTCCAACTCTTCTTTTTTCTAAATCATGTAAAGACATGCTGTTCATCAAACCCTATCTACAGAGGAACTTTCTTTCTAAACTGGGCAGGAGGTAGCTCCTTTGCTTCATAAAGCGTGAATTATTACTCAGATTTTTAGCATTTTTTTTTCACTGGCTGTCAGATAGTTTTTTGACATTTAAACTGATGCAGCCACATAAATCTTCCAGAAATAGATAACATTAACTGGATCTTTAGACAAGTCTCCTTTTTAGGAAACTCTGCAATGTTTTTCTTATCCACAAACACCCCCCATTTACTAGCCTGAAGAATGCATGGCTTCAATTCTTTCTGTCTGTCTTCTGTGCCTCCCAGAAGTTAAAGCAGGGAGTCTAATGACCATCATCCTGCTTTGGGAGATGTCGAGTGACATTCAAGCACACTACTGAGGCTGTTCTGAAACTTCAGTCACCTTACCTTTCATGGATTTGAAAAAACAAAGACTGAAACCGCCAATTTAGGCACTGCCTGTGTTCTGAAGATCTGAACTGCCAGAGTGTTTTGGCATTTTGTTTTCCAGTTCAAAAACCTACTCTGTCGTAGGGCTCTGGCAAGCCAGGGGCAGGGGTGAGCTGTGACAGCCTAAGGTGCTAATGTCCCCAAGCACCTACCCTGCACCCCTCTGGTAGCAGTGATGTCACCAGAACACGGCAAGGGCCATATCTGCAGCCTCTCAGCCACTGGCAGCACAGCACAGCTGGCTGTCCCAGGGGCACAGCTGGCCAACACGGCTGGCTGTCCTGGGAGAAGGCACAGCCCTGCTGCCCCTCAAACCTGCTCTGGCCACCAGCTCCCCTGGGCTTCCACACACTCCTCTGGCACTCATGCAGTCTGCAGCAAACAGCTCTGGGGAGCTGAATCCTACTCTCTAAGAGGCAGTGAGTATTATTCTGACGGTTTGAGAGTCTCAAAAACTCAATGAGAAGCCTGGCGAATGCTAGCACTAGTGCACAGGATGAGATAGGAGTGTAAAGCAAGAAGCAAACAAGGATCCAGGAGAACCCCTTCCAGCCAGACCGTGCATCAGTTCACCACCAGTACGATACCTTGTTGGCACTTCAGTTAGGCTACGCCAGCAAGACAAGCTTTTGCTAGTGTGATAACAGCACTAGAAAGCCATCTATTCTGTTCTCACAGATCTTGGGACAAAATCCACCAGAAAAATGTTTAAGACAAATCTAACAGGCACAAACACATAGCAGAGAGGGAGGAATTCCTTATGCTGCAATCAAATCTGCCAGAACTTGTCCATTAGAGCCCTTATACAGGGCAAAAAAATTCCTCTCTTGCAAGGGTTCAACTCAGTTAAAATTAGTGTTAAGAAAAACCGAATAACATAGAGCGCTTCAAATGCCCCATGCTGGATTGCTGTTAATGCTTTGAAAATCAACACAAAGTGATTCAACTTTGCATTCGGAGCTTAGCGTGGCAAAAGGGGAAACACGCTTTGGCCAGGAACCTAAAATATTTTCAAGGACTGTTATCCAACAGAAAGCAGGTTTAAGACCTCTGCTTTCATAACAAACACTTTAACAACAACATTTCGTTCCTTTGATTGCTTAAAAAACCCCCAAACTGCCATATATGGATGCAAATGATATACAGATTCCTTGTAAAGATTTCCTCAAGTACCCAGAGGAGTAAAAGCCCTAAGGACGACTGCTAACCTAGCTCAGGGCTGTCTCTAGTTTGGGACAACATCCCTTTTCTTGTAATTATCCTGTTTTCTTCAATGCCAGCAACTCCCTCAGCTTTTCTTGAGATGTTCAAAAAGGTCCATGGGAAAGAGGTTGGGGGAGAGATATGCAACCAAAAGAAAAAAAAAGCACCCTGCAAGACCAAACAGGAGCAGCACCTTCAAATGACTTAGCCATGTACTTCATCTCATGAAAGTAAAAGTCCCTGTGCGCTAAACTTTAGCTTCAACGGGCTTCACAGTTTAAACCTAAAGGTAAAACACTCAGAGCATACTGCGCGAAAAGCAACAGCCAACCCTGAGCACCAGTTTATGCCTGCGGCATAGAGTCTGCAAAAAATCAACAACATAAAATGTTGGTTTTTTATAAGTGGTGGAAATTTTTTTCCCAAATTAACTGTGAAAGCACAAGAGAGACGTAATAGGACACTGAGCTCTTCCCTTTCAAAACACCAGCTCACATCCAGTCCATATCAATGATGGGCAAACCTGTCACGTGAAGGTTACCCAGTGATCTGGATCAGCATCTGTATCCCTAGAAAGAACATATGTTCAGAGAAAATTCAACCCAAAACAGAGCTTAATTCGTTAGAAAAGCAAAACGTAGAAAATGAAAAACAACTGTGGTGCTGTTTCTGCATGCCTATGACCAATGCAAATCGTGTCTAGATGCAACTTATGCTTGGTGACTTTATAGCCCAAGACCGCATAGCTGGCATTGGCCCCACACACTAGTCTTATTTTCAAGAAATCACAATTACTGCCACACACTAGTGCAATTCTCTTAGGTAGCAACAATTTAACCAGATTCTTCCAATATGAAACAACTAAATAAATGAATCAGCAGACAAGAGAGCAGTAGAAGAAGAGAAGTTTTTATCTACAGGAAAGATGGTTCTTATTTACTTACCCCTCACAAACACTCTCAGAATATGCTCTGCTGAGCATTAAAATGCTGTAAGACACTCAAGGCAATAATCTCTTATGTATGAACCATCCAGCTGAGGGAGAAGGAAAATGATATTCCACATTTAGTTCTGCTGATGTGACTGCATAACAAAAAACCTCCTAGTGAAGACTGGAAGGACTAGATGAATTTTCAACGTTTTTGCGAGTTTTTACTTTTAATTCTAATCTATGCACTTCATTTAACAAACTAAAATACAGCAGCACTAAATCTGGTACGATTTGGTACAACTGGTATGACTTTGTCTATACTAAGAGACAGAAAAAAAATCAGAAAAACCCCACATGCCTTGGGTTGTTAAAAGACATTTCTAGTGTAAGCAGGATATTACTTATACATTATAATTCAGATGTGGATACATGCACTGTGTATGTTCACCCCATTCCACAAAAGTAGTCCTGGCCCAGACAGCTGAGCCGACTACACTAACAAAGTAGGAGGAACCTACTAGAAAAATCTTCAGTTTTACTTTTCCAGGAACATCGCATTCCTTCTCAAAAACTCATGGCTTCACAGTCCAGTTCCATGATTTACTGTTGGACCAAGAGCAACACTCATAGTCCCCAGATCCTCAGGTCTTCCATGTTTTATTTGGGTGTTTTTCAGTGCTGGAAGAGAACCTCAGGGATAACTGAGGGAGAAAACAACCAAGGCAAAGGGGCTGTGCCCAGTAATGCTAGCAAAACGCAAGGAATGGCAGATGTTTAAGAGAAACAAACTCTATTAATATGGATATGTCTGTGTTGTTCATACACAGACACACAAACTTACCAAGCTCCTTTCTACTATTTGCACAGGTTGGTTACGTCAGGCACCTATCTGCTTGAGTGTCCCTCAGGTAATCCACCTCTGCGGGCAGCTCAGACTGCAACGACTTTGTCCAAACTCACCAAAGACATACATGTCAGATACAGAAGTTTCTCTGAAAATTACATTTGCGAATACCCAAGCCAAGCAAGATTTCAGGCCTGAGCTAACAGCAAATTCTGCCTCTGAAAGCATTGTGACAATAAGCCCATCAGCTCCTCAGGCTTCAGGCTGGAAGTGTTTATTGTTGAGGAAGACCAGATGAAAAACCAACGCCAACAGAGCTGCGTGACTCATAGCACTTACCTTGGCCACTATAGTCCTGACAAAAATATCATGGGACTAGAAAGAGCAAGTAATCTTTAGTCATCTTGCAAAATAAAACTAACAGACACAGACATCTTATTTTTTTTAAACAGCGCAAGACTGCCATGTGACAGTGTGATGCTAATTAGTCTATTTCAAGAGCCCTTCAGAGTAATGGACAGGAGGGAGAAGGGGGAGGAGAGAGAGTAATTAAGGCTTTATAATTATTATTTTTAAACAAAAGAGCACTCAGTTGCAAGGCTGAACCTCTCCACAGCAGCTTGGGCTTCTGCAGTAGGGATCGCTAGAGCCAGGGCGCAGCCAGCCCCAGCTGCAGGACAGCACGGGCAGGAGCAGTACGGCACTGCCAGGCAGCAAGTCTCCAGCCCACAAAGCGGGAATGGGAAACTGGCACGTGGCCCATGCCGCCTTAGACTACCAGTTATTATAATGCATTACTGGCAAAGCTCCTGCAGCCATGGAAAGAGAGGAGGAAAATTAACTCAGGTTTAATAAACACTGTAGGGTAAATACGATTTCAGATAGATGCCAGATACAAATACTTAGCTTTTTCTTAAAGACACAGTCAACTTCTAGGCAACAGCATCCAGATCTGAAAACAATGAGGTCTCCCACAGCTTTTCCATATTTCTATCTAAAAGAAAAGTCCCAAGAGGGTTTGTTTCCTTCTCCGATTTCGAACACAGGATCACAAGGTCTCAGATGACATCAGAACAAATTGAGAATAGGGGATGGTGTATTACTGAAGGCAGGTGTCTGTTACAGCCCAGCCAGCTAGAGTATACTTTGCATCAGATAACCTTTCAGTCAAGACAAACAGCATAACTAGGGCAAGCGTGTTTGTAGGGTCAGGACCCGAACAGAAACCCATACAGAGAGTTTGGAAAACTTTAACCCCATGTAAGAGTGCTGCCAAGAGTGCCCAGTGATATGATGGGGCTCGACTGTACAAATCAAAAGGATAAACATATCTTCAAGTTCAATGGATGACAAACATTTTCAACTGCTTTTGCATGCTTGGAGCCCTGATATTTTGGCATTGCAAAATACCCGCAAAGACTCTCAGACAGAAAAAAAAAAGTAACCAGAAGAGAAATGCGTAAGGGCACACAAGGCACTTGATTGTCACGTAGTCTTTAGATAATAAGACACCATCTCTTCCAAAGAGACAGCAAGACGTTATTATATTGCAGCATCTGAATAAATAGCAAGGTAAACCTCAGCCTACAAGTTTGACACACATCCTACATTTCACCAATCTGTTATAAGAAAACATACTCTGGTTCTTAAACTATGCTTCAAAATCATCAGCAATTTCATTTTTAGTGCAACACATCAGGATTCTTCCACTCATGCAGGTGCCCCTCTCAGAAGACAGCACCATTAATGCCTTGATTTTGACAGGTTGTCGATAGAACATTCCTGCTGTAAATTACACTTGCTGTCACAAGCAATTTGTGCTGTGCCACACTGTGCCAGTCCAAAGTTTCTCCCTAGCCTGTTGTTGGCAAGTTAATGAAAATGCATCCACCGGCTCAGATCAGTGCTTCCTCCAGAGCAGCAAGACGAACTGCAGAAGATGACACCTTAGAGGGTTTTGCTAGCAAGTTATCATAGAAAGCAGCCAAAAACACAAGATAAACATAATCATCAAAAGACAGAAAGTAGTACTAAGTGACAACGCATTCACTTCACTCCAAAGTCATACTGTGAAGGGTAAGTACAAGATCTAGCAATCTATGTTCTGGAGAGCAGTTGCAGTGTGAAAGGCTGCCATCCAAATAAGTCCCATTTAAAGCAAGACTAAACTCTGAAGGCAAGGAGGGAATAAATCATATGAGTAACTGTGGGTTACAGCTGAATGCCAGATCATTTCATGGGCTAAGACTGCCAAAATATATACAAATATGAAACAAAGGATTAATTCTCCATGAGACAGAACAAGAAGAGATAAAGGAGGCCCAGAAAATTTTGGTCTTGCTTCCAAACATCATGGACACAGTTAGGTTGGGGCAGAACGGAACTGATACATCCTCACGGCCTCGGAATTCCACATTAGAGCAAAGCCATAATGAAGACACACTGCAGATAGGAGTCCTGTAAACAGCAAAGAGTCCAATTATATAGTCTCCACTGACAAAAATCAGATCTACAAGACCAATTTACCTAAAGCTAGTGAATGAATTAGTGAGAGGAGGAAAAAAAAAAAAGAAGAAACCGTGTGTCCCCCTGCAACAGCAGAATTAACGCAGAAAAATGTGAACACCCTCTAGACATTTACCACTCTGCACATGCTTCCCAATTACTTTACAGCAGCCACATTTCAGCATAGAGTGGGAAAAAAGACAAGAGGGCTCTGTCCCAGCTTACAGTCCAATTAACACATGATGAGTCTGAAGATTTCAAATTCCTTTCAGGTGTCGATCCATGAATCCACCCACCTGCATTCCTACAAATATCCAAGAGTATCTGGAGCAACAGATGACATGTGAGCACTCCCATAAACACAGAGTACAAAAGCAAGCTTTTCTGTCGTTAAGTTTTGGCCAACAAGATATCAACAGAGCTTCACACTTTTAGACCTGAAACTTAATCCAGACCACTACCATTATCAGAACAAGCAGATCAGTTTTCCATATCGAAAGAGGCACAAAAATCTGAACAGGCATAAGGAAGGGACAACACTTATTTTGAAAAGAAACGTGGCAGGAGGCCAAAGATTGCCCCGATCAGTGATGGAAACCCACCAATCCATATAGCAACTCCTATATTTCTGTTATTCATCACAGTTACCAACAATGCGACAATTGCTTTTTGCCATTGAGCAGCAAGACAGTATTTTCACAAAGGGAAAATGCTGACATTGGGGAGATCCTGAGCAGTGAGCGAGCCATGGCTGACGCAGCTGAGGCACTGGTGCTCAGTAGAGCCATTTTGCGTTTCCATCCAGAGCACAGCCTGCTGTTTCCCTGCCTTCAAACCTTTTCTGTCACACATACTTTACAAGACCCACATTCATTTTTTTCTTCCCACGTCTTCCTGAAAGAAGAACCTAATGCTGTATTGGTAGAGACAGGCTGTTACTATTATCTACAGGAAAAACAAAAGATACTCATCTTATCTAAGGCACAGCGTAAACAATGGATGGGGAGAAGGGAAGTGGAGATCGTACTGCAGACCTGCCATTCAGTATAGCCCTTACAAACACAAAGGTCCGAGTGCTTTGCCCTCATTTTGCAGGCAGGGGAACCGAGAGGCGAAGATGGGGCACTGTCCCAGGACCGCAGGACGCACTGCCTGTGCAACCCAGGGCTATTTCAAACAACGCTTCCAAGACACGGAGATCAGCACATGAATGAATCATGTTTTTTTCACATAAAAAGGGGAAAAGGAAAAATGTTTCCCATTCCACGGGCAAGCGATTTCAGCCACACCATGCTCATGTGATTGCAGCTACAGGGAACAAAAAGAGGCACTGTGCAGTCGGGTACAGCCCAGCCCGGATCCAAGTTAATCGCTTCCTCAGACAGGGCCACGGAGGAGCAGTACTGCTGCAGATGTTTACACCATCCTCCCCTGAGGCAACCAAAGCGATCTACATGAGGACAGAGGCACTTGCAATGGCAGACAACAGAGTGAGAGTTACCACCGCTGCACCGACCTTGCTGCCCTTCACCACAGCCAGCTCCTCTGTGGGAAATAAGGAGTACGTTCTGCTGGCAGAAGCTCTTGTGCTGTTTTGTATTTGAACGTCAGCTGGCACAATAACAGTCTAATTCATGATGAGGGCTCCCTGGGTGATGTAACAAACTGTCCATATTTATTTATTTTCTTTAAAAAGAAAAAGCTATTACTTTCTCTACAAAATAACACCAAAAAGCGAGCAACAACTCTATGCTTACAGAGACCTTTGTGCAGGAACAACTAGCTAGGATGTTAATCCAAAAGACAAAATCATTGATATAGACTTTTCAGACAGCTGTTTCACCTATTTCCTTCTAAATAAACCAAAAATGCAACAAAAATTCTTGTTGAAATACAAGATAACTTCTTGTTGATTTTGAAGTGATGAGAGCAAGGACTTCTAGGACAACAGAAATCTTTCATAAAAGTGAAAAAAAACCACAGGGAAGGGCAATGTGTTAGTGTCAGGTAAGAATTCAAGCAACAAGGCTCCAGGGGAATATGGGTCTCCAGAAGTTCAGTTGCTCAGCAAGCTTCAGCTGCATGAAGAAAACATTCAAGATAAACAAAACATGCCACTGTTCAAAGTCAGGTTCATGAGCAGCTTCATCACTTCATTAAGCTGGAAAAGAGCATTAGGAAAGCCGCGGCGATTTCGAAATGTTTTGCCACCACTTCTTGCTCGACAGCACAGAATTACTTTTCATCGGCAGCCATTTCAGACCTGAAACAGAATGAGATGTGCTACAGCAAGGATTTATAGTTTCTTCTGAAAGTCTTAACGTCGCTTCCTGCCAGCATGGCTTGGCTGGCATAAAAGGAAGGATATGCTGCAATATAGTGGCAATTACTGTTTGCCTCAAAATATTAGCTTCTTCAAAACATCTTGGGTGGAGGAAGGTGGTGACATATCATCCTAAGGGGCGGCAAGAGGAGGATGAGAATTTCCATTACAAATGACATGTTAGGTAGTCCCACTCCAAAAAAAGCCATGATGTTATACCATGATGCAAGAAAAGAAAGATCATTGTTTGTGTGCGTCAAATTACACGAATAACATTTGCATTATTTTAGAGCAGCTCACATCCAAAACCTGCATGAACACTATCAACTTTGACAAAGGTCAGCTCCTAAAATCCTTACAAGTGACCCTTGTAAGTTTGGATCAGAGCTTTCGTCGGACATTGGAAGAGTCTTCAGCAAATATTTTCACAGATCATAAGCACTTACCTTCAGTCCCAACTACAGAAATGGACCAGGAAAAGGTACAAAGTAGTTTCCCAAATAAATTTTTACACTGGTAGATGCCCTATTAAAAAACCTCACAGCTCTAAGGTGGCCTAGAATAAATAGATTATTTGACTCAAGGCTTAGCTCACCATAAAATACTTAAGGATGAGAGACACTGCCCCATTCATCAAGAGAATAAACGAGAAAGAAAAGTCAGGCAACTTACTTTAGGGAGGCCACCATTTGCTGTCTGAATCTCTAACCCACTTCAGAGAGGTGAAAAACTACCCTGCATTTTGCCAGATGAAGTAGTTTTTTTAAAGAAGCTAACAATCACTATTTGGAGGATATGGAGTATGTTACAGACAAACTAACCTATTCCTGAAAGCTTGCTAAACCGATTTTTTTTAATAAATTGAGCCCTACCACTACACCACTTTCTCATGTATCTGCTCTGTTTTCCTTCAGAAACAGAAATCACAGGAGAATTTCGATCTCTGTCTCTCTTTCAGTTTATACACATGAAGAAAAAGAGAGCTGCTGTTAAATTTTAAAACTTTATTGAGTAATGCCAGGGTAGATTCCAGCTCAGTAGACTGTAGTCAGGGAATATAAAAGACATGTTCACAAATTCCCTCAGCAGAGCTGGCATACCAAACAAATGTCTGCAGGTCTCCACCGCCAAAACCAAACCAAAACAAAGCTAAAAACTAGTAAGTTGAGCTATGCTTAACTTGATTATATGTAGCAAAAAAGCATGGGTATTTCCTCCACCAAAAACATCAGGCATGCTGATAAACAGCAAGCAATGGCAACTAGCCAAAAAACACATCGTAAACAGCGAGAGTGTTTTTCACTACCAAAAGACAACAATGAAATGAGATGGACTACAGGAACCCAGTTGGGAAGACATTTTTTAAAGAAGCATGGATTCATGGATTTTTAAGTTTATAATTTCAAACATGTTCTGTTTCTTCCTTTTGGCGGTCACGAAGGAGGCAAAAATAAAGCACTCTTTGATACTATCACAGCCTACATGGAAATGCTATTTAACAGTAAGAAGCTGTTTGCAGAAAGACTGACTAATTTTCTTTAAAGTAAATCCCAAAGTCTTCTATGAAGTCTTCACATAACAAACTTCTCTTACATTTTCAAGATAAAATCTGGGGAAAAAGATCATTACTCCACAGTTTGTAAGTCCTTGAATTCCTGTCTTAAATAATAAGCATTAATCACTGTTTTAAGTTAAGCCTAGAAAAACATGTTTTAAGAAAATGTAGCTTTGTAGCCTTTGCAGATGAATGTGCTTGGGTTTGCACTTTGGTCTTTCCCCTCTCCCAACACACACACGAGCTTTACATCCCAGCAGCAATTTCAAAATAAACCTTTAAAACAGCTTTTTGTTGTGTTGCAATGTGTTCTAGCAAAAATGGAAAAGTTTCAATTTAATAACAAATAATGTGTCAAGATATAGCTATGTTCATTAAAATTCTCCATAAAGTTTAAGCTTTTCCATAGCAAAACCTCATGCTGTGGAAAGTTTCCATCAGTTCCTGTTCTGAATACTGTCCGCAGACTGTCTCGATGACATCTAACACACACTTACTCCTATCCCTACTGCACAGCAGGGAAACCGGGGACCTGAAGGACAACTGCCTGTCACCAAGAGGACTGCCAAGAGCTGAACTGCAAGACTGTGATCCATTATACGGCAGGGACAAAAATAATTCTGCATATCACCAAGATGTCGCTGCAAGAAGAGACAGCACCCAGTTCCCCTGCAAGTAATGCCGTGTTATCTAACGGGATAGATACTTTGAATTGGGGGATGGAAAACACCCTGCTGGATTGTTTTTTTTCCACTTCCTCTCCCTTCCACTGTGGCTGACGCTGGCTGAGGGAAGTACGTGTGCGCATCTACGTTCAGGATTGCCTTCGTCCGAGAACAACTCCAGCATGAGAAGCAATGCCAGGACATATGTGGTGACAAGCTGGCAGGTCTGATGATGTTCCCCCGTGTTGCGATTGAATGGACCAGGGAATGTGGTGACCCAAAGGTGGTGGTCTGGGTTTCAGCTCTCCCAAATGATGTCAAAAAACACAGCAGAGCAATCCAGGAGGCAGGCAGAAAACAAAAAATGGCACAGGTTTTGGGGGCTTGGGTTTTATCCCTTTGCTTATTGAAACAAACACCTCCCCACAGCCCTCTTCCTTCATCTCTAGTCCTTAGGCAGTTTCATTTAGAAGCCCAGGGAAACTGGGCTTCATTTGGCACCCTAAAACCTACTTGCTCACATTGCTCCTTCAGGCATTGGCGAAGTGTTTAACTAATAAGCACTGGCCTGGTAAAGTGAAGATGGAATTACTTACAGAATTAATTATGTATCTAAAATCTCGCTCATTGAACTGGTTTTCATTAACATCTAGAATAAAGGCTTGATAACAGCTTAGTGTTTGTGCCTGTTTCTGTGCAGGCTATGGCCAGCTACATGCAGAGGGCAGGGGAGGAACACCGACAGCCCTTGTCATCCATGGAAGCCATCTCCGGCCACCAGCAACTTTCACAGTGCAGGAGGAGAAGACAGCATCAACACCACAGCCTGGGGAGAACTGGTGGTGCGTTCACCTTGACAGCGAAGATGAGGAGGTTTTACCTGATGAAAGGATAACACCATTGCAGCTGTAATGGCCATTTACTTCACCCTGTGTTTTTACTCACTAGCACTTTAAAGAGAAATAAGAACCAAGTCTAAAACAGAGGGAAGAAGAGAAAAAAGAAAGAGATGGAGAAGTGAGAGCTCAGGTTCTGTTTACAGAAAAAAGGCTCGGTTCTGGTGAAAGGAAAAATTAGAGGAGGTACTTGAACTTCTGTGTACATTCATCTCAACACAGCAGACAAGGACTCCCAACAATTCACTAGGCAATACAAGCCTACAAATGGCATGTATGCTTTGAAGCAAGCACTGAGTTTATGATGCAGACAGAAAACATCCTCAAAGTCTCAAATGAAAGGCTTGAGTTTTCCAGAGTTAAAGGAAAGTAAACACGCATAAAGAAGTCAACTTTTATTCTGGAAGTCATGTCTCCTCCCTTTTGTAACTAAAAGGGTCAATATTTTTTAAAATATGAATAAATGCCCACATAAGCCCTGTAATACTAGGCTCACAACAACAACGACATTAATGGAGCTGGTTGGCATTTAAACTAGAATGGGCAGAACTTGTTTGTCATTTTCTTGTATTTAAGCCAAATAGCTCTAAGGCTGGCGTAGGAGGGCAGCATCTAAACTTAAGAAACATAATTAAAACAGTATCAAAGTAGTAATTAACAACAAAGTAGCCCAAGAATGATAATATCAAGTAATCCTCACTAAGAAGATTAAACTGCAAAATTTGGAGTTGGTTTATTTGTTATGGGGTTTTTTAATTATTATTATTTATTTCAGCTTTGGCCAGCTATTTTGAAGGCATTTGAAACTACCCAAGGCTACTGAATGTTGCTTAGGGTTCATTGCCAATTGCATTCACATAGGAAAGAAACAATGAAGTATCTGTCTTTCACCAAGTATGCTAACCTTTAACATCCACAGTATGACCCTCCTCCTCTTAAGGCAATGCCGGGGTCAGGGGGAAGAAACCCTTCCCAAACCAGACAGGGCTTCCAAAGAGCAACAATTAACACACCAGAGCATGAAGCATCCATACAAATGCCATATCCTACCTAGTCCCTCCGACGCACTTTCCATGTCTGCTGTGCAGCTCTCGGCTCATCACAGACAGATCCTCTGCCCACACTGAGCCAATTATGAGTTTCTTAGTCACTAAGAAATTATGCCAAGCAGAATTTACCCTGTAACTTTCTGCTGGGATGGACGATTCATCTTCTCTTTCAACATGGACAGAGGCAGACAGTTTTTTAAATTGCCAGTAATTACTGGGATCCTTTCACTGTGTTTCCTTAGGTCAAGAAATTTGTTGTATCTAGAAGTCAAAACTTTGTAAGTAACATATGTAATATTTTATACACGCACATGTATATTCTATATACACACACATATATACTATATATACCACAAACATATTTTGAAAAATAACTACAAAGTTGGATTTCAGGCCTTAATCCAACTCAAACAATTGGGACGTATGAGAAAACCTTTGTGGATGGGAAGATCGTCCTCCGTGCTCTTTCAGCATCCTTGCAACTTCCTCGTGGTTTCAGAAGCTGACCACAACTAGGAATGGGGCAATGGCAGATTAGAACTGGATTAAAATCCACCAGATGCTTCTTATGCTCTTTCACCCACGAGGGTTTTTGTGGGGAGGAGCAGGGGCAGCTTGCTGGGTGCAGGCTGTTTGGGGTTTCTTCTGCCAAGTCTCTTCTGGGACTTTGTGTCACACAAAAGGATGGCTGAAGGGAGGGTCTGAGGTATAACACGAGGTGTAAGAACTGTCATGTCCTAAGCGGTAGATGAAGGCAACTGAATCAGAAAGCAAGCAAACTTCTATGTTTAGCATGTGTACGGCATTGTTAGAGGCTCTGTTAAAACAGGATCTTTTAAAATAAGATACTGGAAGTATCCAAATTTGGTCAGTCAATAAGTGAGATACATTGCAGCTAAGTATCATACCCTTCTGAGACTTAAACTGCATTGGGAAAGACAGCTGCAGCCAACTATTCCTAATGCATATCTTATTGTAAAGTAAAATCATTTACACCCTTTTTCTGTGTAAACATACTACTGTTTTGCAACAACAAGTATCCAAAATAACAGTTAGATTTTGCTCTACCATAACATCTAGTAGTAGATTTAGGGATCTCATCATTCTGCATGGCTACTGCATCACAACAGAGCAAGGATAGTACAGTATATATAGTATAGTATATAGTATTCAAGGGGAAATTATACATTGAGTTTCAGTACATCGCTGGCACAACATACCATGACCGTGCCAGAAAAACTAGCTTGGGCTGCTTCAGAGTGTACCAGTGCTGCTGTTTAACTGGCAGGGAGGAGTAGCTCTGCAGGCCCTTTAGGCACTCAGGCTCCCTCCTCGTCACAAGCAGCCAGTTCTGCGCCAGACACTCTCTGTCCTTGCTGGCTACGGGGCAAGAGGCACGGGCCAGTCCCTAGGGCTGCCTTCCCCTAAAAGCAGACCCAGGTTTTATACGCCTTTTTAAAGATGCAAAAGCTCCCCGCCCAGTATTCCTTCTGCAGACACCCAGCGCCAGACTCTCCTGAGGCTGATGTGGGGAAGTCCAAACGCTAGCAAAATCCATTGCATTTCCATAAATCTCACACAAAGGGGTTTTTTTCTGAGAACAGCAGCTGAGCCACTGCAGAAGCCAGGCACCACATGACGCCACTGAAAAGCGACTTCTGCTAGTGAACGCCCCCAGAAACCCAAAGGCACTTCTTACACTTATTATTAGAACAATCACAGCAGCGTAACTAACTCATTCTTTTTTATATCCTGTGCCATTTAAACCTAGGGCTATTGGTAAAGACCAAATCACTTGATCAGACAAATTACAGAAGACGCAGCACATTTAACATCTATACACATGCTGAACTTCAGTGGCAAGTCAAGTCTTCCTTATGCACGTATAAAGATTTAAGAGGTTGGGATAACTAACATAAGAATACAGGATAGAAAGGGGAACAGTTCTATTTTGTCTGTGATAACTTTAATAACCACCTCAGCACAGCTCACTGTGAAAACAAGCGACAGAAATGTAAACCACCTGGTTTGGCTGGATGCCTGCTTTGCAGGGCACTTGACCCTGGGACTTCCTGAGCTCCCTGCTATACTGCATCTCCAGCAACAGCCTGGATGACTAACGACCAGACAGCATTGACATGTGGCAGCAGGGTTACAAACAACTTCCTCCGCTGAGACATCTCCCACTGTAATTATAATCGAGGAGAGCAGCATGGGCAGGGAGGGCCTGCTCATGCTGCAGGACAGGGCACACCAGCGCCGTGTTCAGCACCAGCTACCCTGCGTGCATCCGCTAGCTACACCGGATCGATCCCACTCCTCTACCTTTCCCCTCGAAAATTTGTTAGGAAGTGGAGCAAAACAAGATCATCTCGAGGCTTCTGGTTTACCTACAGGCTTCTTGCTCATCCTTCAAAACAGAAACTAGCAGAGCTTCCAGCCACAACAGCCAGGCAGCTTAACAACTGCAAACACCCAACAAGCAACCTAAACCCAAATAAACAGCTTTGATGCCTGCAGCAGACTCTGGCTATGCTTTTGGTCAGCAGGGCTCCACCTTTCCCCATCACGACTCAACATCTTCTTTCTGCATCATTGTATCTAGCTGCTCATGCCGGACTCTGCTCAGAGCAGCACTGAGCTCCCAAACTGAAGATGACCTGCTTGTACTAGTGCTTTTGTTTGGCCCAAAACAGACCAGACAGATAGGGGTGTACAGAAGTGCATGGGTGAAGTATTGTATGAAATAGGTGGCAAGAACAAGAACAGGTTTTCCTCACGACCTACCGCACAGGCACAAAATAAAAAAGGAACAGTAAGGTGCAAGGACCTCAATTACCAATCCCATAACCCCCATGAAGCCAGGTGGTCGTGCAGGCATGCAGACCACTCGGGCACAGAAGGGCCAGCCTTTGAAGGAGCCAGCTGGAGCCCCTATCCCCAGGTAAGAGCAATCTGTAGACATGCAAACTGCCACAGAAAATTAAAATAAATTTGCAGCTACAACTCTCTCTTTAAAAGCCAACAGAAATTGAATGGGGATTTGTTTGGTTTGGTTTTGTGTTGGTTTTTTTATCCCTGTTCCTCCTGGAAACAAACACACAAGCACACCTCAATAGAAACAATAATTGCGCAGTATCATTGTTATTTAATAAGCCCTGATAAATCTGGATAAGAGACTTACAAAGATGGTATCTCCCTTACTTCTGCAGAGTTCACCAGGTAATTCATAGTCACAGTCAATAACTTTCATTATTCCTCGTGCCAAAGAGACAACAGCATTTTGCCAAATTTATTTGGGAGAAAGGAGACAGAAGCAGCTTTAATTATATAAATTAAGTTAGACCATAGCATGGAACAGATTGACCTCCCAGACCTTCAGTTAGATAACTAACCCTGCCAAGTTTAGAACTGGACTGGATCTCTCCCAGTTTTTCTTGTGAAACTTGTGATTTTCTCCCATGTTATTACAATCCTTTTTTAATACAGTGATATAATCAGAGCTCTACGCTTTTGCACAAATACAGTCTATTTTGTTCAAGTTAGATCTTGAAATATAATTGAAGCTCTAAGGGTGGGTGCAGCCAATTTGTTTTGATAATGTTTCCTGTTTACAGCAATACTAAATTTCACTGCACAGGGGAATGACATCATCACTAAGGCATGGAAGAAGGGAAGTAGGATGTTTATAGCATCCAATTAATTTTACCTGGGCTTACAGACTTCATCACTTTGCAAACCTTGAATAATCCAATCGGCAGGTGCGTATAGAAAATACAGACTCAATGAGCAGGACACCAATGGCAGAACTGTCTCTGTGCAGAGAAAAGTCATCACCCATTTTCCAAACCCCGTATCGTTAAGAACCCTCTGAACATGCTATGCAACAAGGGAAAAAGAGAAAGCCGAGAAGTTTCAGGAGAGAAAACACACCATCTGAACACATCTGAAATCTGTTATGAGCTAACGAAGTAGTTTCAATAATTTCTCTCAGTAGAAAACGACTGGAGTATTTGAAAGCTATGCTATAGCATCACAATTCTGTAACAGTGCCTGAAACCTAGACTGACTTCTACCCTCCACCCAGAAGACGGAGGTCAGCTTCTACCTGGCATGACAAATCACACTGTCAGAGATCACTCGGATCAAAGGCGGGGTCTCACAACACTTAAGAACAGGGAAAAGCCAAGAACACAATAAAAAAGCTCAACACCTGGACCTGGGGCATTCATTAATTTCTCTGAATCACTAAGTATATTCCAGATAAAAAGTGTCAACTTGTACAGCTTATTTTGAGAATGCCACCTGACTGGCAAAAGAGGAGACAGCAGGAGACAGTAAGAGTGGTTTTCAATTCAACTGGAATAACAATGGACGGGGGGCGGGGGGAATAAAGCAGAGAGTCTCGCTCGCTTTTACCAACTACATGTCAAATCCAGGCCACTGCTTCTACTGCCAGACATTAGCCCACAATGTATTATTCAGTCCTTTCAATATTAATGAGGTACAGCAAAGGAAATCATGGCAGCACTAGGTCTACATCCGACTAACATGTATTTTAAAGTACAAAATACAGAAAGTGCCTCTCAGTGTGAGCTTGCTGGAGCAGTGACCAGCATTTTAACACAAACGCTGCTACACTGCCTTATCTTTGGGGCCCTGACTGCTGCCCACATGGTTTGTCTGCTTTTGTACAGAAAATTTCCAAAACCTACCCACATAAGCTATCTGTGAGAAAGCACAGGATCAGCCCCACGCCAAGAACACAGCCCCTTTCTGCCTTCTCAACTCTGCAAGTTTACTTTGAACTAAAGGCATATTTGAGAATAAGCTTTTGTAGCTCTTTTCGTCATGCATAGTTATTTCAGAGTGTAACCAGCAAGGTCTGTTCCACCTCTGAGCTTCTTGGACTGCTGGTGAGAACATCCCCCTGACTAGAAATGATGTGGTGTTTCTTCACAGGAGGGGGCAGGAAGAATTGGTGGCAGTGGGTAGGGGAGCAGGGCCCCAACCCACTTCTGATCAGCAGTTTAGTGAAAAACATGTTCCACCAAGTCAGTGTAAGACTTTCCGTTGAGTTTTGCTGGAATGTAAAGAAAGCAGCAAAACCTTTTGCTTGCGATGGTTTAGGGAAGATACAGAGGGGTTATACCAACATGCACAGAAACAACAAGAACTAGTGAGACAGATCAGATAAGAGTTGACTTAAGATGCTGTAATATTCTCTTCCAACTCAGAAATACAATACACCCTTCAAAAGAAGGCAAGCTTAAGCTTCTATACATACTTTGGTATGTGACAACTTGCTCACTCTATTGTTCTCTGGAGAAAATTTCCAGACGCTCTTTCTGTTCTGTCTTTTGTTGTACTAGTCCTGGCGTTACTCCAGCTGTATTTTGACATACAGTTCGGCGTCATATTAAACACTGCACTTTGAAAACGGCTTCAAAAGCTTTCCATTCCCAGCAGAAGCACAACACAACATTACACTTCTGTCCCTCACAAACTGGATCTATTTGAAGAGTTTACTCCTAGTTAGCAATATTTCATGGAGGTGCACATGCTGCTCACGATACTCTTCATTCTTAAAGACAACATTAGTAATTACCTCAGTTACTCGTGTTTATCTACTACATTTTAATTTTGCACAAAATACTACTAAAAGTAAAATTATTATTGATCAATATATACACAAACTCTCTACCGGAGGCAGAAATCTTCCAGTATGTTTTAAAACTACCTCGCTGACACAGTCTGAAAACATACCTTTTCATTCATATAATGTGGAAGTAACCTAACGTGAATTTTCACTGTTCCTGCTAAACCCGGAGCTTCTCTTCAACACAGGGTATCAGCATCATGTACCAAGTGTGCTCCACACATACAGACACATTGGTATCACCGGAATGTCATTAGATAAACATGCAATTAACTGTATTTTAAAGACCTGATCATGATTTTCTTTTAAAAGAAGCAACCTGTTTTTAACCGGCAACTAAGTATGCACAAGAGGTAGATCCTCCAGTTTAAACAAATAAAATTAAATAGTTGCATTTTTCTAAAAGCTCCAAGAGTTTTCAGCAGAATTGCAGCTCCAAGCAAGCGATGAGCTGTAGAGGATGGTCTTGTAGAGGATGCTCCAAACACCAAAAGCTTTGGGATGTTCCAAAGTCTCCCCTAAGCCCATCTCTGCCACAGGGCTGGGTAGGTTTATCCACTGAGTCTTCCCTTGTATCTACAGACTCCAGGACTCTCATTTTTCAGTGCATGGTAATTTCCAGGCTGAACCTCAGTTCTCAGCCATACTTCCATATAGTAGCTTAACGTCTGCTGCAATCACAAAAAGCGAAGCTGTGACTTGCAAAGCAGGATGAACTCAGAGAAGGTTTCAAGAATGAGACCCTTTCTTTCTTGCATTTCTGCTCCCCTGTCTTCGTCTGGCATTGCCTTCATCGCAGTTTGTCTATACAAGAATGGAGGAGCCCAAGTCAGCCACCCATACCACAAATACACCAGCACGAGCACATGCATCTACATTGTAATATTGTAAAGCCTACACAAAAAGGAAGTCATCAGGCCAAGAGATAGATTTTGTGATTCAGTCTGTTTCCTCACACCATAATCTTATTCCCTCTTCTCTCAATGTACCCAGACTGAATTTGTCAGTACCTGTCCACCTAGAAAAACAGGCAGCTGTCACTTCATCAAGTGAGTTTATTTGTATACCAAGGCAACTAGGCCAGAATGCCGTGCAGTGTGTCAAGTTAACATACAACTAAGGTCATTTCCAGCTGAACAAAAGCAACCAAAAGCCTCCAGCATATTGCATTACCGAAGTTTGTCACAGAAAATTAGGTAATGCTAATACACCAGGAATAGTCACATAGCTCTGATTTCACGGACCACTAATCCTTGGACACTAGAAATGATGGCGGAAAAAACCTATGCATATAAAATTGTCTGTCACAATGCAGAATACTGAGGTCACAGAATGTTTTTGCCATTAACTGTAGCAAATTGATACATAGTTTACATGTAATCGAAGACAGCAGAGATTCAGTTAAACTTGCAGTTAATATCATGAACAACCAGACATGCAAAAATCTGATTTTTACTAATTAAAAATAAAGTAAAACACTCTTTAGTGTCTAAAATAATACGGTTAGCAGATATCAACTTGGCAGCTACATCATGTCCTCTCCTTTCATATAGTGTTAAGACATTAATAATTGCATCCTCAAGTAACTGGAGCAGAGTCTTGAAGGTACAAGCCTCGTTGGGAGGAAGAGAACTCTCAACTTAGGCATTAACAAGAAATTAAACTAAAACTTATTATCACATACAGAAAGGAACATTTCCTAGCTTTTAAGCAGGTGTACAGAATGGAAAGGACAGTATATGTCAGTTCCAGTCCTGTCTTCTTTCACTTCAGGAATGACTGGGATTTGTTTGTGACAACTGTCAAATATACCGGTACCAGAATAAAGTTATTCACAGGGATTTTAAAGGGATATAAATAATTATGTACATGGTCAGGTGCAAAACAACAACGGTGTAACAGTTGAAAACACCACTGAAGAGGTTAGGACAGAAAGCAAGTAAATAGCAAGTCAAGAAAATCCAAAGTAGTTATTCAGAAACTAACAGCACCGCCATCCCCACAAAAGATTGTATCAAAAAGAAGTAGATTTCACACACACAACATTTACCAAAATAACACCCTTTCCTCATGTCCTCCCAAGTGCCCACTGCCCAATGCATCGAGTCCCCAAGGAGGATGATCAATGCAGCAAAGTTCATCACTTTAAAGCAAGAGATGTCAGACAGAATTCCTGAGCCCGTGCCATCTGATATAATCTTCATTATTTTCCATTCCATTCCTTCCAGCAGCATGCCGAAAACCACTCCAGTTGCAGGCTGTTTCAGCAGCCACAAGAAAGACAGACTCAACCACTAGTGAAAGATCATGTTTGGACTTTATTTTCTCCTTCTGGCAAGGCAAGAAGCTGGTGTAATAGCCCAGCAGGAGACGTTTGGCACAGAGACGGAGGACACCTCGATTATAGCCATGGCACCACAGTGGAAACACCTAGCACACAGGCAGCAAAATGCCTGTGGCTTCGGAAGGAGAGATACCCGACTGGTACGTAAGCACAGGGGAATGTGTAAAGGCAGTACCTGCGAGTGTCGTGCCAAAACCTGCCTCTGGCTGAGGGCCTGTACACAGCAGGTGCCAGGCACCTCTGAGAGGAGGGGGGATGTCCTGAGGGTCCCACAATGCAGCGGCCACCATGGCAGGGCCGCAGCTGAGGGTGGTCACCGGACTGAGCCAGCACCACAGCCAGAACAGGGGCTCGGGGTATTCGGCCACCTCACATCCAGCACCATGTGCCCACTTACGGGTGGAAGCGAAGCATGACCACTGCGGCCGAAGCACTTGAGAAGTGCACACCACGAGGAGCCAGCTGAAAAGCAGACCAACGTGTTATGTGCCACTACAGTACTATTTCCTACCTAACTCACTTCTGTATCTGTTTTCAGTATTACCCACTGTGCAAAAGATTTACTGATGCCTATCCTAAAAGGCACTCTGGTCTTTTCAGGGATTGAAATCCAAAAGCCCACTGTTGGTCAAACCTTCGCTGACCCCTCCAAGGTTGCCAGCATGGCCAGCTGCCAGCATCAGGGTGCTTGCTCCAGCACACTTTGTTAACATAAGCAAATTATGAGGGGTAAGTTAAGAGCAGGCTCTGTCTGTGCTGTCACTGTGCAGGCTCAAGGGCTGAACAGTCAGTTTCAATAGTCAATTTCAATAATTCCAACATTAACGCCTGAATTAAAGACAAAAGCTAAAAATTAGGTATGATCTTCTAAAATTCTAAATACAATCTGGAAATTCCTATTACCATAGCCTCAGTTACTCCTCTGGATTAATACTTCAGTATGAAAGCTCCAGCAGGTGCTCCACAAGCTCTGCAACTCCAACCTGAGGAGCTCATGCCAACAGACAGAGAAGAAATGGAAACAAACTGCCGCTGAGCACTCCCAGCACCAGGAGCCAACATCCAAAGGGGAAACACTAGTCCCGCTCAAGGTAATGGCAACACGCCTATAGATTTTGGTGGAGCCATGCTTTTATGTCTGCACATCTAAAAGGTAGGACCTGAATGGCAATAATATTTACCATTCTTGTTGTATATAGATCACTAACGTAAACCCAGAAAGCTGAGCTTGGGGGGCGGGGGAGAAATGCCGAAATGTTTCAGTTAGGGTATTTTATAAGAGGTTAATTGTAAAAAGTAAGTGACAGTCAAAGAAATTGGTTAACAATCGGAGAAGAGAGGTTTCTATTTATCCCACAAGCAAACAACTATAATTTATGTTAGTACTATGGGGCTGCTGTCTCCGCCAGCAGAAGATAAATCCATTTCTTCTGCTAGCCTGAACCTGCACACTGTATAAACATGCTGTAGAGTAACAACGCCTATGCAGGAAGTTCATACGAGGCCTGCAAAACAGATGGCCCCAGAAGCCACAGACAACCCTCCAGACGACTCCTTTGTCCCTACCATACCATCTCCAACCTTGCAGGTGAAGCAGGAACAACAGGCAAGCAGGAATGAAGCCCTTCAGAAGATCAATATTGCCCATGATTTTTCCGTCAAATAAAAGAGCCTCTGCATCCTCTGATAGCGTGCCAGGCTGGCTGGTCTTGGAAATCCCAGGCCAGTGCCAGAACAACACGTGTTAAGGCACAAATTATTCATTGGAGTAATTTAGACCAAGGTGCTCATAAGCAGTACAGACTGCAGCGCCACTGCTCAGGTGAGCACAGCCTGGGGAGAGGGGCTGGCAGCAAGGGAGCCATGCTGCTCTGCGACCTATGTCTTGGTGTGTTTTCTTTGCTGGCTGTTGCGTTCACAATCAAGCTTATGTTTTATGTACAAGTGTCCAAAGGTTACAAGAGAGACTGTGCAAACTAAAATACTGTCACCCTTTTCACACAGTCTTCAGGAGAAGAACAATTGTGATTTAAATGAGAGGGAAGACATGCATCAGAAATAAATCAGATAGGACCAATAAAGGTGAAATTCCATGGCTGTAATGCATCTTGTTAAACTAGCGTATGTACAGAGGAGAGAAATCAGTGGGTTACTGGGTGTAATGCTATGATGTGCCACCACATCCTTGCTCTACTGAGCCTTCGAAAACAAGTGGCTAGGACTGGGGTTTTGGGCAGGGTTTTTTTTTTTTCTTTGCTTGTTTTTTTAAGACTTTGTAAGGTTAGGTTACGGCACACTTTTCTTATTTTGGTATAATAAACTTCACTTCACTTCCCTGGCTATGTTGGAGCATCACTCAGTTTTGGGATCTCCTTTGGCAGGCAGTGCTTGGACTAGCAGAGGAAACTGAAGGCCACTGCCCCGGCCCCTAGGGACCAGGGAGCAGGGGCCCTGGCTGGTTTTCGGCAGCCAGTTTCAGAGAGTCCAGGTCTTTTATGCACTGCTCACAGAAAATCCTGTCATGACATAATAAAACCCACAGGCCTGTCACTGTTTGAGTCTGAATGTTTTTCATCACAATATTCAGGGATTGAATTTTTATCTGTATCTTGAATACATTCCTGAACATTCAGTAACACTTCTTACCTTTTAGAGACAGGATACAGTTTTATTGCTTTTGTAGGCATGAAGCTACATGGAGCCACACACCAAAAGTTCTTTTCAATAAAAAAGTCAACATTTTTAGAAACCCAACTGCAGCTACAAAAGTAGGTGCCTTCTAATACCATGACAGAGTGCTTCACACACATATTTTAGCACCAGACAGTTCAAAACCAGACAGAATACAAAATATGAGGCACAGTATTATATGGCCCTATGATAAAGAATGACTTTCAAATAGGAATTTTTGACTGAAATGGTTTCAACTAGGAAACAGGGAAAACTACCTGGAAGATTCAATGTTCACAAAGTACTTTGGTGTAAAATCACTACCACCACGTGCAGTCACGCAAAGCATTCTTCAGTTAACAAGAAATACCTGGGTTTGACTCACCAGGCCTCCCATCTGGGTGCTAGTTTTAAGGACGCATGTTGAGCCGATCCTCGTGGTCACAGCAGCTTGTCCACAGGCCATCTGCACAGGGCCTCCTCTCTCTACAGAAACTCTACGAGGCAGCAATGTTGCCGAGAGCATAAGTCAAGCAAAATCACTGCTGGCAGAACACATAGCATAAAGTAATTTCAGAAGACAAGAATAAAGCAGAAGGAAAAAATCAAACGCAGTGAACAGATGAAAATAATCATAAGACAATTTCAGAGACAGACTTTGGGTGGCTTAAGAGGAAGCAAGACAAAGTTCAGGAAGTGAAAAGCAGAGACAGCCAACTATTCTGATAACAAGGAGAGAAATGTCACAGAGGATCAACACGCTGAATTTAATAACCACATGGAGCCAGGATGAGCTAGGAAAGAAGGCGTTAAGTTTTTATGAAAGATGCAAGCTCTGGCAACAGAAAGACAATAGCTCCAAATGGTCTATACTGAGTTTCACAAGCTCTAGGAGTACAGTAAAAAAGAAAAAAAATCAGCATCATTCCTTTTTGAGCACTGGGTTCACCTAAGCTATCCAGTACCAGAACTACAAACGCAAGGGTCATCGGTCACAACGCAAGATCACAGTGGGGCCAGTGCCCCTCTGAACATTAGGGAAGCGTGGTTGGTTATGTGTAGACCTACACCTTTACAAAACCAGATGGGACGTTCCTTCCACATTTATGGGGAGGAGGAAGAGGAACGCTGAAGTCTCCATGTTGGGGCAGCATAGCCACTTAAAAGACAATTCTTAATGTTTACAAAAGGAAATGCTATAAGCATGACACCCATATTGCTCCTTCCCAATCATTCCTGTTCTCCACTCTGGTCCCCTTGAGGGCTCCGTCTGTTTGGAACAAACACCTGCAGTGGTTTCATTAGAAACTGACTGGAACGGGAAAGAGATCAACAAGCTCAAATGCTTTCAAGAATGCATTAAACATAGCTGTGAGACCCAGCCAACCTGCTGCAGTAAAAGTAATGTTTACAATGTGGTTTGAGAGCAGGGACTTGAAAGAAAGAACTGGCATCAACCACAGAGAGCTCCTGTTCTATCACAAAGGCTTCACAAATCACAAAACAACCTGTCCCAGGTATTTAAGGCATGCGGAAATCATGTTCCCTACTGTCACTCCCCTCATCTAACTTGTCCGTTTGTTTTCACAACTTGATTTAATTCGTTTCACCTTGAAGGCCTCTCAAGCAGCTACAGTGTGTGTTCTGCAATCTTGAAAAACAGTTAAATGTACCCTCAGATCTGCTGTGTATAGATATCTGCTCTTAACTCTCTTAAATCACTATTCCTTTCCACTGGAATTTATTATAAAGGTAAAAAGAAGCCAAATATATCAAACCTTTAAAATCCATACAAGCAGCAGAAATTCTGGTTTGTTCAGTTGCAGCCAGAAGAATAAAGTATTCAAAATTCTGAATGTTTAACAAGTATTATAAGATGTTAACTTGTGCACATCTGGCAAGCCATTAAGCAAAAAAAGCCTTTTTCAAGCAATCCTGATACTAACAGACCCATGTCACCCCCTAACATTAAAATTTCCGTTCAGTCATCCTTCAGCTATACCAACACAACCAAAATGCCCTGAACAGATAGCTCTCCTAAACCTACTAAAAAGAAAACTTCTGATCAGAAAACATCACTTTATCTCTCTCCCTTCCATTCATTCATCTGTCTTGTAACATGCTGGAAATATTTGTATTGGCATGCAAGAAAGCAACTATAGTGCACCATTTAAGGATTAAAAATGCTTCTGAATAGAAGAGTCAGTATCTAGAAGCCATTGCTACCTTCGAATGCTGTGTAGATTCAGACGCTGTTAAATTCCTTACATATTTAAAAGGATACTTTATAGAGTACATTTATTTTCCCTCATTTTACAGCTTCCATTAAACTAGACAATGGCATATTTCCCCCCCTTTGCACGCTGAAACTAGAATTGCTTTTCTTGGCAACAAAATCCCATCATTTCTATTCATGCCAAAAGCGTCTGTCTTCCTGCATCACTGACTTAAGTTTGCTGCAGCTATGGCAAAAGATGGATCAGAAAGCAGCACCACTGGCAGAAAGAGCACCCTTCTGAGGGTCTGCAAAGAAAACGGTCATGGAAAGCAAGTGGTGAAGAGACAGTGGTTTCTTTTATCAGTTTCCCAATTTAGAAACAGATGAAAATTGCCCAGGTGTCAGCCTATCTCATCACAGTCGTATGAGGAACAAGCCTAGTACTTAACTGTTCCTTGTTATTCCCCCTGTGGCTAGAGTGGTTAGCAAAAGTCCAGGGCTTTTACAGGGTTGTTTCTGCTGGTGTTGTGAATGCAAGTCTCAAAAAGAGTGCACAAAGTCCCATTTCTCTGAACAGAGTACAAAAATCAACAGCAGACACTTCATTTCTCAGAAATCCTGACCTCTGCCATCCCAGAGAATTCTGGAACAAGACATTTTATGACTTTTCAACATCACAATCCTCCTCCTTCTCTTATACTATCGGAAAGGCTGGATGCCACTAAATGCAGGGAAGTTCAAATGCTGCTGAAATTTGGAGGACCAGGATGCAGCCCACCATACCTACAGCTTTCAAAAGGTGAACCAACTATAACAAACGGTATTGTAGACTGAAAATATGAAATAATACCAGTCTTCCCATTTCTCTGAATCTTTGCAAGAGAAAAGTGAAGATATAGGCTCTTCATTAGGATGAACATTTGTTTCCATGCTTTTTTGTGGTTTTCTTTTAATTACCTTAACATACTCTAGATGTCTATAAATCCACTGTCCATCAGTTTGCTTTGTCTACTTCACAATGTTGGCATTAGATTGACTAATTCCCTGGCTCCTCATTTCCCCCTTTTAAAAAAGGCATAACATTTGCCTGTCTCCAGCCTTGTATTTTCCCCATCCTTCACATACTCAAAAATAATCTGTATAAAATTTCACATTGCTATGGCTATTTTCTATTTTAATTTTTCAGTGTCTTCTGATTGCATACATTATTTGTACACCTTCCACATCATATAACAGATCTTTATCATTTATCACTGTCTTCAACTGACATGGAACATATTTATAAAATAATTTCCATTTTTTTTAAAGAGAAAAAAATATGGGCTGTTTATAAAGCCAAAATGAATGGGGGAAAGTATCTTCAGCAATGTATAAAATGATGAGCCACAAATTACATATGATGCCTAAAACTATTTGAGAACTAATAACTCTTGCTTGTACTGCCACCAGCTCCAGTCTTTTGGTGTTGTCAGGAGAAAGTGGTCCCAGTTCTTCTGAAGCTAAGAACGACAAGGATTATGAGACTTCAGTGGAGATCCAAGGGATTTCTACCAGCACACTCAAAGGAAGAACAGCTGCAAAGGGAGCTTTATCCACTACCTTTCATCTGACTCCACAGCACTGCAGATACTTGGCAGTGTCAAGAAAGGAAAAGAGAGACTGTGCTGAAAACATAAAAAGGGGGGAAATGGAGGCATAAAATCCAACATTTAAAAGTCCTCTGTGACACAAGCTGGGGACAGAGGAAAGCACAGACCATCTTCCATCAGGCTCTGAAAACACAAAAGGCGTGAGGAAGGACAAACTGTGCTGGCATATGAGCAAAAGAGAAAGGGTTCCTCAAAGCAAGAATACACATGGCTCTAAAGAAAACCCTGGTTGAGGCAACTCAGAAATAAAAAAAAAAAATATGTTAAGGGTCTGTACATGCACTATGTAGTGCATATGTTTAAACATACTTATGTTGGACCATCGGCCATAGTACTAAAATGGAATAGTTGCCATTAATGTTAGCTTAACACAGTGTTGCCCATTCATTGGATTTAATCCTCTGTGGCTCATGAAAAACTAGGCACAAGTCTGAATTTGAGAAAGTGTTACGTACCTAATTGAAGCAGCATTTCTGAATGCGCTGTCTGGACGGTAGCTGGAGTACAGGATGAGCCGCCAGAGTCGGAAAGAGTCACAGCAGCCGGTTAAAGAGGTAGCTACATGGGAGAGCAGAAAAGTAGGAACACCAGGCCATAACAGCTAGCTACGCTTTGGGCTTAATAAGAAGAGGTGCCAGTTGACTTCTGTTTCCCAGATTGGGGAAAGAAAAAACACTCTTGTTTTTCCATAATTAAAAATTATTGCCTTACTTTGTATCAAATACAGAAGCTGTGTGGCTGTAGCAGAAAAATATCATTTGCGAAAGAGAGATTAGCTGAATCATCACTTTCCTCTGCCTTGAGATCTAAAGTGAAAACCTCGTCCTCTCTCCCTCCCTTCCCCATTCCCAGGCCACCATAATTAGTCCATAGTTATAAACCGTTAAGAGCATTCCATTCCACTTTATAAATGAGGGTGAATGTGGGGAAACCATTTGTCTTGGAGGAGGCAAGTAAAACACCTCTATTGCTACTCAAAGCAAGGGATCATTACCTAAAAATGCAAATAGCAGTTAAAATCTTAGAAGTCTCCCAGCCCTAAAAATGTTATACCAATAAAAGTAGGCGTTAATAGGCAGTGCATTTTCAGGTTCAGACTATACGTTTTTTGGTCATCTATTCCTGGCCCTATTTGGTCACCATATCTTGTGGCAGTGTACAAAGCTACTCTTGTGTTAGTGATTTACTAAATGGGACTCTGTAATTAAGACTAATAGCCCAGGTGGCAGAAAGGGGGAAGAGGAGGAAGGATTACACGTAACTGCACTTACTAAAAAAAAAAAGAAAGAAGAGCATTTGTACTATACCTCTAAGTTAAATTAACCTCAAGAATAAAAACAGGGCACATGATGTCTTCTAAGTCAGGAGGTTGTACATACTAGCAGTAAGAAAACAAAACCCAGTTGCTTTCTCTCGTTTCTCTCATGTTGGAGCCGTTCAAAAACTCCAAACTGGCTGTTACTGGGCATTGTTGTTGCAAAGCTTAAAGCACTCCCATGGTTCAGGCCTCTGCATTCTTCCGTGACACAGTCTACAGTGACCGCAGCTATGAGAGTGGTTCAAAGGACATCAAAAAGCAGGTAAACCAGATGATTAAAAATTTACAATCCCAGGTTAGAAATCTGTCCTTCACATTCATATGCACACAGAGCCAACAATAAAACAAACCAACAAAATGGTGGTCAGCGTCACTCCGAAAGGCCAAGCCAATTTCATTCTTCCAAGCACCACATATTCAGGAAAATGACAAGATCTATTGGAGAGTGGAGGGGCAAGAGGTGCAGAGATGGAATGCTTTTCTCTCTGAAGGTGTGCTGAATCTTGTTTATTTTACCCTTTTTGAGCTACCTTTCAAACTATTTACAACAAAAAAAAAGAAAAAACCCAACTGTATAAAGTCTAAGTGAGAGCTGATTAGTATAACTCTTAATTATCACATCATTCCTAATTTCCTGAGCAGTCCTATAGCATTAACCTGACCAAAATCATCGTTGCAAGAGCCCTTTATATTTCCAGTACTCCAGCACTCCTCCAAGGTCTTGCTTCTACCTTCTCCGTGAAGGAAAAGAAAGCCTAAGCAACACAGTGACACAGCTAAGGTCTGCCAGAGCTTCAGTGCCTCAGAAGAAAACGACCTGTGGGACCAGTGTGTGGAGCCCACTCACCTAGAGGAAACATTGCTCCCTCTTCAGCATCAGTTTTGAGGGAAAATTCTGTGCCAACAAGCCAGGTATCAGACAAATAAAACATTTTCAGCCTGCAGCACTACAGAGATCCAGACAGTTCTGTGTGGCGCTTCCTGTGTAAGCAGCACAGTTAATTAACTCTGTGTTGATTAATGGTGCTCTCGCACATCAAGAATTTATTGAGTCTGTTATTATATACAAGGTCATAATTGCCAAACAGCCACAGCTAAATACCATTCCTCGCAGTCTACTCCTTAAGCATCATAATGTAAAATTAATCGGTACTGGTTTGTTAATTAATATGAAATATTTTAAGTCATGCACCATAAAACTTACCACTGGTATGTTCTTTTCTAAACAGCCATGAATGAACAGAACTCTTATAATACCTTGGGAAGAACCTCCTCGTTTCAACAGGGGTGGGATGGGGGGTGTCTTTGTTCTTTGTAGTGGAGCTTTTCTGTGCTCAGGCATTTACCAGAGAGCTATTCTTGAACAATTAGTCAGCAGTTATTCTACTTCCATGGTGCATTAAGACAGACTAGTAAAAGACATTCTTATGCAAGAATATGAGTGCCCACACCAAAACGTCTATTCAGAATAATTATTCTGAAGTAGCTGTTTCAGTAAATTTCCAAGCACAACTGAGATCAGCTCACAGCAAACCATCTAACTTCCCCTCAGGGGAGCAACAAAGATCAAAAAGACACTTGAACTCCTTTGTCCCTTCCAAGATGTTTAAAGCCAGGGTTAGCCACTGTTTAGGGAAAGGGCTGGCAGCATAACAAAGCAGATCCCGCAAGAAAAGTCCACAGGTTGGATCCCTAATCCTAAGGATGGGGAAGCGAATGCTGTGCACGGATGTGGTCCCTTCCCAGCAGCAAGGACCTGGGCAGTCACTGCCAGTAAAGCTACACCAGCTTTAACCAACCTGTGGCTGTCCTCCCCATCTCGAGGCAAATCAGCACACAGGCCTGCCTGGTGGTAGAGGGAGAAACCAGAGACAGAGTCCCAAGCCTGGCTCTGCCACGCAGGTAGGGACAGCATCGGGTCCCAGGAGTCCACCAGGGAACAGACCCTTGCTCCTGAAGCTCCACCTGTGCCCCCAACCAAGTAAAGCCCTGTCTATTTATATTTCTGTAAGCGGTTTTAACAACCCTCTAAGAGCTTGTCAGTAACGCAAACCTTTTCTTCAGCCACGTTTCCAAAAAAAAAAGGGCATGGGCAGCATAAACTAGGTCTGACTAGTTTTTTAACTCGTTTAAGGCATACCTCAGCAGAGAGATGGCTTTTACATCGATTCCACTTGTCGTGCTACAAACACCAGGGATCAGCACAACTCTACAGGGAATACTACACGCATGAACTTATGTGCTAAGGCACAAGTAACGAAGTTCTCCTCTGACTCAGCAAACTGGTTATCCCTCTGTAGAGAGAATTACCTTATTGATGAAACATCTACCATGGCTTAAAATTATTACTGCATGTGTTCAAGGTTCAGTTGACATATTAGCTGAACACTTTCTTAAAAATAGGCAAAAATCTGGATTGTTTTCTCTCCAAGCCTACTGCTTGAAAGCAAACAAAGTACATGAACAGAAGTAGTGTTAGGAACAAAACAATTACTCTCTCAAATGCAACGCTATTCCTGGGATTGCATCCACATAGCTGAAGCACAGTTATTTACACAGCACTTATTTTTGATGTTCCAATATCCTAGCAAGTAGCAGTGCAATTCAATCCAGCAGTTCAATAATCTCACAGAGCCAGATAACACATGAAGAGATTTTGTTACTTTTATGGGTCAGAGTCTTCCCTTTTTGCTGGGTACTGGACAGGTAGCTGTAAACAGGCACTAGGTGAAAACTTGCTCCTTGCTAAGAGCTTTTTGGAGACAGAATATAAAAGAGCAAAGCTTAAGGCACTGAATTATGCCTGGTTGCCCACCTCCTTTTGATTTTTCTCCCTACAACAGAGTCAATCAAAGAATTCTCCAGACAACTGTCTGAAAGCATGCAGGTCTTTAAAGACCTCTTTTAAAGGGCTGGAGACCATGTGTCTGCACAGAGTCATCTCTAAGGAGTCACACAAGGGTTTTCAGACAGTTGTCTGGAGTTGTCTTCAGCCAGCCCTGCGGGAACAAGAAGTGCTGAAGATCACGTGCCTGCTCTGTGGTTTGCTGTCATTTGTGTCTCCTTTTCCAGGCAGCTCTCTGGTAAATCATATATCTGCCTTGGAGGGCACGAAGCAGTCATAAAAACCCATTAAAGATATGCAAACTTTACCTAGGAAGAGGAACCAGGAGATCCTAAATGCATTCCCTTGATTAATGTCAAAGTTGTGCCTATGCCTGTAGGAAAAGGCTAACAGCAAGGCTTGCTGTAACCAGCTCCCCAGTTAACTGCATCTGCGAAGTCGGGGCACGCAGGCACTCCTGGGCTGTGCGATCTCCCCACTAACAGTGGGCACATCCTCAGAGACTCAGGTACGGATAGTTCACTCTGAGCTACCTGGAGATACAGGCTACACGGCTGGGTGAGCTAGTCTTACCCTTCTCTGTGAAGGAGGACAAATCTGTTCAGCTCCATTTGCTCCCATTTGCTAAGGAGAAATAACTCTCCTCTGGGTAGCAGGGGAGACGCACAAATTTGCCACGTTTTCAGGCAAATGCTTCTAAAAGGAGCATCATCTTCTAATTAGAAACTAGATTATTTGTCTATAAATATTTACACATAATAAATAAAACTTAGTGAGAAGACTGCTCAGTTTCAGCCTTACATGAAACGGACCTTGTGTGAACATACACAAAGGGCACATCTGATCCGCTGACAGTGAGTTTTCATATTTGAGAGGCTATCTCCATTTCTCTGAACCCACCCAGCTTCGTGTGTGTGCTCTGTGGCCGAGAGTCACAGAGTCCTGGATTATTAGGACATTCTGTCTAAACAAGCGGCATTGATACACAACAGGCTGATCTCACTTTCACCGTTTGCACTGCCAGAATACAACGTTAAACCTATGACACAGGATTAGTGACCCACTGCAATCAGCCAGAATAAACCTTTACCTACCAGGTGACCTAAAAACCATTTCCTGACAGAGCATTTCATCTTAAGCAGCATCAATGCTGATTTTACACTTTATAGAACAAATACCTAAATAAACTATATGTTCATTGAATTTAACACTTTGCTATGAAACTGCATGCCACCATTCATTTCTCACCTTGAAACGTCGTAAGATGGGCACCAGTCCACATGGTAAACAGTGTTAAAACAACTTGCAGGGAGGGAGGGTGCTGCTGTGAATCAGCCACTGAAAGAGGTAAATCAGGATTCGGCTCTTGCTCTGTCACCCGCTCCCTTCTCAGCCTGACCTCGGTCACAGAGTTTCTCTGCACCCCAGTCCTCCCGCTGCAAACCAGGGTAACGACCACCTCCTCCTGACAGTACTATCAGGCAGGACCACTGCACCTCCAGCTACACATTGCCTGCCTCCTCCTAGCATCCCTCACACTCTCTGTCTCTGCTCTGCAGGGCAGCTCTTCCCCCTCCTCCTCCCTCTCTTCCACCTCTAAAGCCACCTTGGTAGCTTCTTTAAAAATCTCAGATTTGCCTCCAGCCAAGGGTATCCTCCAAGCCACAGTCTCTATCTGCAGAAAACCCCACCAGAAGCAGGGCCACATCTCCTAACAGAGGAGCAGGATTACACATACACCTAAAGGATCAGGGCTTGTTTACATTATAAAACAGGAAATTTCCTCATACTAGCCTCCATTCACGCTGAGCGGGATGCAGCAGGATCACTCACCTAAGCCCGCTTCTCCCAAACAGAGGCAATGGTTGCAGGATCTGGCACACCACGTTTACTTGATTGGTAGAGCACTTTGGAAATGTTCCTGAAGTCAATGACTAAATAAGCCCCTCTCTTGATTTTAAATTGGAGATAAATGCTGCATGTCACATTGGCAAGCACATTAAAGCAGCTGGAAGCACAAAGACAATATGGGGTATTCCAGGCCTTTGTTCTCTCATTTTTTACCCTTGGCATGTTAAACAACTAAAGACCACCCTGAGCAAATCAGTATTTTACCGGATAATACTGCAGGCTTCTAGCTTGGAAATCCCAGGCTCCCTGCTGGCACCAGATCACACGGCAAGGGGGCTGGCTGAGGCAGAGACACCAGCCCAACTCGGTGGCCAGCAGACCCAGCCTCCTACTGCCTGCAAGGCCCAAGGGCACTGACACGGCTTTGCTGCACTGCCTTACTGTACAGAAGACAAAATAAATTACCTTTATTAAAACATACACCTAGGAAGGCGAGAATGAAAACACTAGCGAAAAAGACATGTTGTCCACCTTTCTCCATTGAAAGTATGGAAAAAATTAACTTTATACACAGAAACACAGAAAGGCAGGTGCTGCTACCAGCATGATACTATAAATACAAAGCAGCTTCCCCATATTCCTGCAAAGCCAGTCCCGATTCAATGCATCTGAAAGCAAAACTTCATCTGAGGATGAGATTTCAGAAGGCAACCTGCGACCCTTTCACCTTGGAAAGGCAAGGACCCGATCATGTTAAAACGACGCTACGATAAAATGGGTTATGGTCTCCATCTGAATGGTACTGCCTGCATTATTAATGACAAAATGCATATAAAAGCTTATTAATGTTCACACTAGTTTCCTTTCCCAGAAACGATTTGATCATATTTAGAATGTGAAAGCTTGTGCATCTAACTGTGCAGTTGACATGTTGCAGATAGCAATATTTGATTTTTACTATTAAATTTCTTTAAGTTACATCTCTCTACTGCTGGTAATACTTGGTTTACAGAAACATCAGTTAGAGGTATGCAACTCAGTAGGCACCAGACAACTAGTTTGCTAAAGCTTTTGCACGACAAAAGACATTTGATCAAGCGACAAGTCTGTAAAATTACAAAGGCTACAAGATGGGGAAAAAACTGGTCATATAATGAGCTCACAAAATATGCCAGAAAAGAAATGGTAATGCTTAAACAGCAAATTATTCATCAGTTGCAATTATTTGCAGACTTTCTGTGTCATTAAGGATACCAACATGTGGCCCTTGAAGCAATCCTACACATACGTAATTCAATATTACAAGGGTTTTTCATAAGAAACCAAGTCCTTTATGCAAAAAAGCTGCAGCCTGAGCTCAGTAAATAGATGCCGTCAGGTACATCTGTTAAGACCGTGTGCAGAAGTCAACCATTATGGTTTTTGCTTACTTCCTCATAAAGATGCAGCAGCATGCAGCTGCAAGGAGGAAGCCGGGGCTTTGTGAGGGCACTCTCCCCAAGTAACAAAGCAAGCCATTACAAATAATTCCAGCACAAAAATGCACATCCATACATAAAACCAGCTCGTAACACAAAGTACAAACATGAAGCAGACAAGCCTACATTAGGCTAGGAGGTTCAGCACTGCATAGCAGGAACTTATTAGACAGCCTCCATTTTTGGTTGTACATCTGCAGCCAGGAAAGACATTTGCTTCCCCAAAAAGCAAAACACATGCAAATGTCACCTAAAAGCGTGGACTTCTGCAGAATGTCACAATTATCTAGCCACAACTAAACGCTGTAATTCGTTGATCAGCTCCTTGCAGACTTCAATGATGACCTCAAAACCTTGGATAAAACTGCAAAATCATTTCCCCTCTTTAAGTGTAATCTTGTAATGCTTTGATTCCCACCCATCACCAGGCTGAAGGGCTCCAACAGCATGCTGCTACATGTTTCTAGGGCAGCAATTAAAACAAAGCTGGAGCTTTGCTGGGAACTTTCCAGCTCACAAAAAAAGTGACAAATGTCAGATACGTAGTTCTGGAAAAAAATTGTTAATTTAAAAACAGAAACAGCTGAAAATGCAACTTTTTCAGCTACTAAGCATTCGAACTAAATGGTTAAAGTGTAGAGGTATTCTGCCAGCGAGAGCAACTCACCTGTATGTTCTGCAACATACCCAGGCAGCAATTCACGAGTCATGGCATTCAAGAAAAGCAGGAATAAAAACCAGAAGTGGTCAGTGTTATCAGAATATACTTTGAAACATTTGCCTAATAGGTTTATACCTACAATATCTGGCTCCTGTAGGCATCTGATGACACTGGAACCTGTATTAGTACCACTGAAAGACGAAAACATTCTAGACAACAGAGATTAAAATAAGCCTAAAAACATAATATGCTGAAGTATTTCATTATTTTGTACAGACATTGTCCAAGCCTGCAGATAGCCTGAAATGACAGCTCTGAAAGAGTAAGCTGCTCATTTCTCAAGCAAACAGTCAGAGATCTGCTGATCTGGGTGACAGCTTTAGGAAGAGGAGAAAGTGCTTAGCCCAGCTCCTCCGGGTGAATGAACTGCAGAGCGCCGGCCCAACACTGGGAAACCCTTCCTGTCAGCACCACATCCCAGAGTCCCTGCCTCTCTGGCATCAAAAAAGCAGGATCAGCTACATCCAGACCCCTAGAAACAACCCTTAAAAGTTTTCTTTGCTGGCTTTCAGGGATTTGCCCCCGAGACCGGCATGAGAATGACAGCACTGCCATGGTGCTGTCAATGGAGCGCCACCGGCTCGAAACCGTGCCCAGGAGAGCCGCAGTGTGAGCATCTGACGTGTTCAGCGACCAGCTAGCTTCAGCTTGGGCCCTTTTATTCCTGGGTCACAGAAATCATTTGCCCACCCTCGATTAAGCATCCAGATAAAAACACCACCTTGCCCAAACCAAGCCGTTACACAAGAGCCCAAGCAGGGAGGAACATTTACTTCTCCACTAAATGTAGTCATGACAACCACATCTTCATTTAAGAGATGAGCAGGAAGAGGTCATGAGGCACTCGTCATGCAGGGATAAAATACCACACCTCAAGTGCTCACAGGAGAGTAAGTTTTGCTGGATGCCATCTGCAATTCAAGAAAACATCCTACCATGACAGGCACACACCCCCCCAAAACAGCCCAGGCATCTCTGTGCAACCACTGCAAAACCCTTACAGTATCACCAAGCAGCAAACTTCTGGAGGATTTCTCTGCTGAAGAAATAGCTGTGAGCACGCTACACCACTCCAAGAATAATCCTCATTAAAGTGCTTCTTGTTTACCTTGAAACAAGCTACAAAAATATCAGAAAGTGATACTTGCTGCAGAAGCCATGACCAAGAAAAGCAAGCAGCTTCCTTTTCAAGCCTGCATCTTGCTCTCTTTGGCGACTCAAAGCTTTTCCCCTCCCCAACCCCCCGCCCCTTCCTCTGAACAGGACCATCGCTGGAGGCATTTAACAGACATGCAGCGACATGGTTTAGTGGTGGACTTGGCAGTGTTAAGTTTACGGTTGGACTGGATGATCCTAAAGGTCTTTTCCTGTCAGAGCTCAGGTGCCATCTATTCCAGGCGGCAGCAACCATCATTCCTACAGGCCTGAACAAGGGTGGGAATGCTGGTATGTCCCACTCTTTCCGAAGTTTTTACTTTATTTTAGAACACACAGAGCCACATCTCACAGTATGTACAGCATGCCTAGGAACATCACGGCTCTAGAAAGCCAATGGCTGCCACGGCAGAGTTATTTTGGCCCAACTACATTTTCATTTCACAAGAAATAAGAGAGAAACACTCTTGTGGGTAAATTCCTCCTCATTCCTTCCCCACGGTTACTTTTGTTTTGTGGCTACCTGAGTATTTTGTACTAAAACGGATTATCTCCTCCTTGCTGTGAGCCCTTTCAAAAACACTTGGCAGCCTGCAAATTAATATACACCTTAGTATTATCTAGCAATAATATGAGAAGAGGAGGAATTGTGGGACCTCATGCCATGCAAAATTAACCCACAGGCTGGCTGTGGCCACAGGGCACAGATTCATTACTCCCATTTCATACAGCAGATTCAGGGACATCCTCTCAGATGCTTTTACTTGTAAGAGAGAAAGGATACGCAGAAAGACAGTCTTGTCATTTGAATGATTCTGAAATAAGCTAAAGACACACCATCATTTGGAAATTTAATTGGTTTTGTTAGATTACTTGTTACTGTTGTATTCATTTTGGTTTTAAGTGTATTCAGAACCAAGTCCAGCCTTTGCCCAGCCGATTTTTATGATCTTTGACATCTGTTTAAAATTATTTAAACATCTGTTTAATGTTGTTTCTGTGTGACCATAATAAAAAGGATCCTGACGGTCAGCAGAGAACTGTCAAACACAGGAAAACATTTGGAAAAGGGAGGGAGAGAAATGGTCCTTTCAGCTCTAGTCACACTGCATTACTCTCAGCAATCAAGGACAACAAGCAAAATACCAGGAGACAGGATGAGGTTTTGCAGTTAATAGCAGCCTAAGTGCACACACTAACCATTTATCTGGGGTTCATTACCCTTATGCATGTGTATGCATGCTTGTAAGAGTAGCCTAAAAGTAATTCTGTTTTGTACATACAGGGCCTGAGCCGGTGACACTGAAGTCACAGTAAATTTTGCCCCCCCAGGTGCACTGGCTCAAGGCTAGATAGAGCCCGTACCTGTCTCAGATTTACGGCAAGCTTCCCACCAAATTTAGCAGTGCAAGCATAAAAACACTAAGGACTACATCTCTAAAAAGTAGCCAGACAGGCCTCACCTCTAGGTAACTTCCCATTTTATTTTTGTTTATAGAAAATGTTCTCAGAGTCTTTCAGAGACAGAATGATACATTTCCCATGTAAACATGCATAACTATAACCAACAACTAGGCAGGGGAGTGCTTGCATCAGCCTCTGACAGACATCAACAAGCAGGAGGTCCCCAAGCATGAGTCGCTCCAACCATCGCTGCCTCCAACACAGCATGATGGGCCCATTTGTGCCGAGGCGTACAAAGGCAACCCGGTCTGCGCAGGCAGAGAGCTGGCACCCCAAATCAAACACAGCCACGCGCAAAATGACTTTGCTGGCCTCAAACAGGAAGAAGAGGACGGAGCTAGCTACAGAGACACCCTGCACGCCTGTGGGCACTGCTGGCAGTGCTGCAAGGTGGGCCTCATTGGAAATCAGATGGAGACACTACAGAAACTTAGATTCTTCCAAAATAATTCTCCAAACGCTAACTCACAGAACTTTACATAGAGAAATATTTTAAGCTGTTTTATCCTCTCAACAAAACGCTGACAGAAGCAATTGTCTGTATGTTTCCATCAATGGAAACCCTGAAGATTAAAAAGCATGCTCAGCAGGACTTTGACTAACAGGCTTTCTCTTGAAAACTTTGCAACTAGCAAAGAGTTCTCAAGAAACCAAGTTACTCAGTACAAGTAGGAAGAATAAGCCATGCAAAGAACTGCAGGCAGCACGCAGGGAGAGCGGCAGCAGGAAGCACCATGCGTCTGCTGATAACTCAGAGGACAAGAGGGATGGGTCAGGGCAACGACTACTGCTCAAAAAGCAGCCACAACACATCACAACGTTTACAACTGCATGGCCGCGCCACTACAGACAAAGGTTACAATCCTAGGCATTTAATTTAAGTTTTATGAATTATCTTCGGTTGTTTTCAGCTCAACATTTAGTCATTCAAAAACAGCTAGCAGGGGGTTACTGAAGAACAGAAGGCCTGGAAGAAATTCATGCAGAAACAAATGATGGTAGAATACACTTCCTGTGGTTAAATGATTTAAGGGTTTCTTGTGGCCTGACTGATGAGCTAGCAATTACCATCACTGGAAGCAAATTCAAGTAACCTACACTAATGCTAAACTATTAAACTAAGCTCTCCTGCCTAAGGAGTGAATGCAGCTAAAAGTACTGATAATCTCTTTGAAGGATTAAGCATAGCAATACTTTAGTACCTTTCAGCTATATCAAAACAGAAGAAATAATGAAAGTCTGTCTTCAGAGCCTGTGTAAGAAACAATGTAATTAATTTCTCATCTGTCTGAATGTTCCATGTGCTGTTAGATGCGGTTGGTATGAGAAGCCAACAATGGAGGCGAGGAGGAAACAGGTTACTTAGAGAAACGTGTGTTTAAACTCTCAGCGTGGGGGTTCTCTAGTATCCTACACAAAGCTCTCCTCACCAGTCAAGAAAACCATGGATCCAGAGGAAGCCACGTGCTACAGAAATCACGATGACAGGCTGAGGAGAGAGGTCTCGGTTTCGGAGTGAACCTCCCCTAAGAATCACAACTAAGACCTGAACCAGATTTCACACTCGGTGCACAAAACGCAGTCCATACTCACAGCAGCCCCAGTCCCGGCTGCTGCAGGTACGTGTGGTACACAGTGTCCTGCGTACTGTAATTCTCATTGCAGGAGATTGCAAGCACACGGACTGCTGAGGCCTCTGGTGTTTAAGCAAAAGGAAACGGTTTCCTGAATCGCTAGAAGTTATTGCTGCCACGACTGCCGTGATCCTCAAGACCAGGAACAAACCCAGGAGCCTGCTCCCACAGCCTCAGCAAGTCTGAGCACAGGCAGGAGTTGTTACAGGAATGCAAATCTTCCCAGGCTCGTCATTCTTTGTCCCAACTTCACCTCTGTTTTGCCTGGGTCTGTCTATAAACATGTGGGGCTGCTGCTACCGTGTCTCTTTTAATTAGAGGTGGGCCAGCCTGGAGACAGCGCTTTTCAAACCTGATGGAGATGAGAAGTACAGCTTGGCTTGATGCACACAGAGCTGCTGCTGCAGGCTGCTCAGCCCCAGTGCCTTGGCTACAGCTGCTCAGGCTGCATGTGGGAAAGGTTCTGCAAGCAACAGCTCCTAATACACAGAAACAGGCACACGTAAACTTCTACACCTGGTTCAAGAGGAAGCACCACATCCAGCTTTGAACATATCTCCCTCTCCTCCAGTCTCTCAGAAATGAAAGAAAAAGAGCTGGTGAAGAAACTGAAGAAAAATCAAAAGATGTACAGGTAGACCAACATATTCCTTCCTAAATTACAGGAGACGCATACCCACAAAGGGAAACTATCAGCCTGTCATATCATGTCCCAGGCCACAGCCATGAGCATCCACCAATATTTTGAGCATCCCCAAAGCAGGCACGCTGCAATGGCGTAATGGCAGCTCTAAGCCTCGTCCCTCAGCTTTGAGGGTTCTCAGAAGAGAAGGGAGAACGCCAAGTCAACAGCCTATCATTGTTTTTTATAGCAATACAGACTTCGTCAAGACGTGATCCACTTGACTTAAATCTGTTTTGACTTCTGCTGCTGAAGCAAAATCCTTCCTGCAAGATATCAGCAAAGGTTTAAAAACTCTAAAGGCAGTAAATTCAGGGCTTCATTAAACACGTGAAAAGCACTGAGATGGTACAATTTTTGTCCCCTGTAACGTACGTATTTTTAATATTAGCGCTTGCTGTTTGGATTTTTAACATGCAGCTCCTACCTGAATCTCCTTATTCATGAGACTCAAGTCTGTGCACCACAGGGTAGTGAAGCCTCATGGTGTGAAACATTTTCTTTGCCACTCATAAGCACCACATCTAAAGATGAGGATGTTCAAGGGACATGTCAGGAGACAGCCCATAAATACTGCCTTCTGGTACACACAAAAACATGTTATAGGCTGTGTTTGGTCACACAGTGCCGCTTTTACTTTAGAAGCGGCTTTATCCTTTTTTCCTTTCAAAACTCCTTTTCAACGAGATACGTAGCAGCTTCGTGCATGTGGAAGATCTCCTTAGAAAAGCATAAACAGACTGTGAGCAAGGCTTGCGATCTGTAAGTAAGGGGTATCTGGAGAGGGGCTGGCTGCGGACAGGCCTTCTGAACCCAACAGGAAGGTTGGAGGCTCGCAGGACACCCACGCTGCGGACCACAGGCAGACCACGTTAAATTAAAAATAGCAGATTAAAGCACACAAAGCGTGTAACAGTTGGTAGAGTATGTGGGTAAATCAGGATGTGGGAGCCATAATATCAATTTACTAAATATTTTTAAATGCTTTTAACTACCAGCGATAAGAAATACTTTAATACTGATTACAGCTGTCTGCCCCTTCCTGAATTTAACACTATCTAAGGGTTTAATCCATGGTTTTCCCCAGCAGCTTACGAACCACGGCAACAGCGAAACCGAACTGGCACTTTCTAAGTAGAAGGGCGACGGGAAAAATAATTTGTACGCACGGCACGGCAATGAAACGGGGGAGAACTCCCAAGGAAGGGTAAGCAGAGCCGAGAGGCCTGTCGAAATGAGACAGCGTCCACTTCCATCCCACCCCGCCGACGGCAGCTGTCAGGGTTTCACCCGAGACCGCGGCGCGCTCGGCGGCACGGCGGGGGAGCGGGCGAGCGCCGGCGGCGGGCACCCGGCTGCTGCTGCTGCTGC
>VZSC01010121.1:340241-376546 GCA_013398225.1 Steatornis caripensis | reverse complement strand
CAGCCTGTCCAGGTCACGCTGAATGGCAGCACAGCCTTCCGGTGAGTCAGCCGCTCCCCCCAGCTTTGTATCGTCAGCAAACTTGCTTTTGTAAGTCCACTGACTTACATTTTGAAGTATACCTAACCTTTAAAGAATTCAGCAAATGGTCTCCAGGGGGTAGGACTCCTGTTACACTGAAACATCCTGCGTACTCCTTCCAGTGCAACAGCAGGTAATTGTACAAGTTGTATTTATCTAATGAGTCATACTCATTAGAAAGATTATAATTGATAGTTCAAATGGACACTACACCAACGTCTCTTTATACACTTACTTCACCTAAATAACCTACAGCAGTTAGTTATTTGTAATCCCTAGTTTTGAAGTCTCTTTATTTTCATCCTCAAGATGAAATTCATTGAACTGTTGCACTAATATAAAATACCAAATTTTAAACTCAGTTGCATCAGGACATCATCATTATTTTAATATAAGATGATTTCATGTCCTTGGTCTTCTCATTTCTCAGTACTTGCATAATCTTCACTTTTGTCTGTTACTAGTACAGCCCATGGAATACCAATAGACGCATGCCAGCAGTGTTGAAATCTATTGGCCAAACCAGAATAATTTTGGAAAGAAACAACCAGGTTGGTTGTCCAAGGTCACAGTCTTGGAAGTGAGGAGCATTGCACGAGATAAATTAGGTAGGAATCCATATCAATCCATTCTCATTGTGCAGAGAGGAAGAAAAGCCTGAACCTCTACCAGGACCTAAGAAGTCCAACACCAGCTCTAAGACCCAGGTAAGATTTGGGACCGCTCTGCTAGCAAATTTTCTCCAAACTCAACTGTACTTTTCACAGTGCCCAAAAGCCAGCAAGAGATTTAATTTTTCAAGTCACATGAAGAAAGAAATCCCATCCTTGAAGTTGCATTTAATTAGAAGGGGTGTGGAAGCACACAGTGACTAACATGCAGTCGCCAACAAGGAGGGAGCAGCACTGTGGTAGTTTTCTCTCTGATGTTAGGGTTTAGCTCTTAATCCAAAAGGAGTTTTTTTCCCTTCCATCAGAGAAATTATGTGGCCAAGAGCTCTGTGGGGAGAATGATGTGACAGAGGGTGTCAGTAACATTATTTTTGGAGGAATGCTGGAAATCTGGATTAAGTTCAGATCTGCTGGATGAAAGCTAATGGAAACAAATCAGCCTAACAGACTGTAGTCCACGCGGCTTTATGGTTAAATATAAAACTTGCTATGCAATACTATAAATTCCCTTACGAAAAGGGAACACTAGACTAGAACTTTGCAGAATGAAGTAAACCAATTAAAACATCTGAATACACTGAAACATAGATGAGAATTTACAATTTGTTTTCAGGAGAACAAAGGGTACATATACTGTGGTACTAGCTTACCTCAAGCTAGTTGGATCATCACAGGCCATGCTAAAACTGATAGACATCCAAATTCTTTCTAGCAGATAAATCAGAAACAGCCATTATGTATTCTTCTGCTGTAGCAATACTTGGAAACAGCAGAGCCAGTATTTGTGGTCACAGGCCACAGCCTAGAAGCTCGTCTAGGAACTGAAGGGGGTGCTGGGGCTCAGCTCCATGTGTCTACAAAAGGCAGAAAGCCAAAGGAATTGCCAGCACAGCTCTGAAAATAAGCAGAAACATCAAGCTCTTTGGGGCACAGAATCAATGGGAGGGGCAGACTTGGAAAGAGCTTGTTCTGCATTCAGAAATAAAACTATCTATGCTCTCCTGCAAATTTAAAACAAGATCACACGTCATAGCTGATTCACAGGAGTTTCTTGTTCTTGCACCAGAAAATAATTCCACCAATCCCAAATTTCATCCTGCCACTCGTACAATAAAAGAAAACAGTGTTTTTCTTCTAATGTTTCCAGTGCCTGGTCCAAGCGCAGTTTGTATCCTAATATTTGGCCAACTGTACTAGCCACAACACAGACTGAAGAGGACAAAGTTCCTCCCCTGAAGAGCAAAAACCTTTGGAACATGAGGAACAACAGAAATCCAGCAGCACAGTTATCTTAACTTAGTTTTACTAAATTTTACCTTACATGCTTCATAACCGCTATAGACACTTGCATTTACTGACAGCATTCATTCTGAAGTGGGTGGTGGTTCTTCAGATTATACATTTTGAGATGTTTTATTCCTCATTCTCGCTACTTCCTTGCTAAAAACTGGGATTTGACTTTTTACAATGGTTTATACTGTAAGCCTGAGGGATGAAAAAATCCATTTTTCTTTCTGTGCTTCAGTTAAAGAAGGAAATAAGTAACATGAGCCATGAAAGGACTTTGATCCAGAACCAGGGAATGTAAATGCTTTACAGATGCCAAATAAGGATGTTTCCAAAGAAAAAGAAAACAAAGCATTCTCTACCCCAACCCCTTTTCATTTCCAAACAAGGTAGTGGAAGGAGAATTTTGTAAGATTTTGATGGAAGTTCCATTTTTCCAAGAGGTTGTTCTGTTTTTAATAATTACATACATTTATCAGAATAAAGAACTGATTGTTTTGACAAGGGCTTATTGTGTTCCTGGGAGGGAAATAAAAAAAAAAACAAACCAGTTTCTTTAGATCAAGAGTGTCTCTTAAAGCCCTAGAGCGACTTGAGACAAACAGGGAAGAGAGGCAGGAATCCGTCCTTAACTGCAATGATCTTGGTGAAATTCTACTGGCCTGCCTGATGGCCACAGTGCCCGCACAACGCATCCCAGGAAAGTCCACAGCACGTACTGACACTGGTGAAGCCCATGCAGAAAGTGCCACAAAGAGGAAGATCCTGTGGTTGACCGATTTTATGTGTACTGGGTTTTCAGATAGCACACGACCTTGCTCTGACTTACAAACATCAACATCATTTCATCTTGCACTTTCTTTACCAAAGCCCAGCTTCTGTGGGTAAGAACTGCTGAGTGTCTTTAACAAACAAGCAAAAAAGATCCAGCAGGCTAAAACAAGAAGTGTTTCCAAATAAACCCTGCTTTCCCTCAAAGAAATCAGGAGCCTGCCCTCTACTTATGTGAGTTGGAGCAAGGTATCCAAAAGTCATGACTCCAAGATTGAGTAACTCTGTTGCAGTCTATTCAAATTCTTTTTAAATGGACATCTTTCACTGTTGAAGTCTATTTAGAGCTCATACAATGTGAGTATCTGTTCCATGTTTTTAAAAAATAACGTGAAGTACCCTTTACCTACGCAGAATACCATAGTTAAAGTTCTTTTGGCATTTTCTATTCTTAAACATGCATTTTGCACAATCTTTTGATTTCGCAATGGATGGAATAAATAATGCTCAGCATGTGTGCCTGGTCCCAAGATAAAAATCTATGGATACAGCCCATACAGATGGGCCCTGCACTTGCATGATGCCTCAAGGACATTTGTAAGATTCTGCATGAGTGCAGATGTCTTCCCTTATCCTCTTGCAAGATCAGAAGACTGGGTCAACGGCTGTGCTCCAGATAACGTCACTATTAACATCTCCAGCCATAATCACAGATACAGCTACAAGAATAAAGAGGGTCAGAAAACGGCTTCTAAGCTTATGGTACAGCTGCTTTACTCCCCTCTAATTCCCTAAATCCCAGAGCACAGTGAGAACAAAAAAACACCTTGCTGGTAGAAAAACAGCACCATGAAGCAGCCAGCGTTCAGATATGGGAGATGAGTGTTGGGAGTTCAGAAATGCCAAACCCACATGTTTGGGGAATGGCAAGGTGAGAGCCCGTTCCATTTTCTCTCAAAACAAAACTGCATGAATGTATCAGAATATAAATTTTTTGATCGTTTACTTCACCTTAAAAACAAATTTATGCTTGTACACTAGTACTAATGATTTAATAATGCACTAACATCCTACCTCTGCTGTCCAGCCAGCAGAAGTAACTAGTACCTACGATAAATAACATGTTACAAATTGCACCCCTATCATGCAGCACTTCCTGGCAGGTTTTGCAGTTCCTTTAGCACAGGAAACAACACATTTCAGTACAGTATTTCAGCAATTCCATGACTTTGTGTTGACTATGCAGGAAACTAATTTTCCGAACAGTATGTTATGGATTCAAACCCACTTAGGTGGAAGTGGGGAGGAGGACGCAGTGAGAGAGGCAGGAAAAGCTATGCCTGTATTACTAGAATGCTCTCCGCTAAGCAGCAACATCTTAAACCAGTATGCCAAGTAGGGCAGACTGATTTTAATTGTGATGGTCTGCAATTCAGCGTGAGACTCCTTACTACGTCCTCTATGTCACACTGCTGATTTGCTAGTGGCTTAAGATAGCTGACAGCAGGCTGTACTCTTCCTTTCCAGCATCAAGACAGATGGCTCGAGTTCACTACAGCAACTCAGTTTAGCTGATATGAAAAAAGAAACACTAAAAAGCATTCTTATCACAGCAATGAGACACAGCCAAGCCTTGGAAAGGAAGGGGAACCTGCCTCCTGAAGGCTGGAAAGCATTGTTCTGCCATAGCAAATAGCACCAGCTGGGCTCTCAGATGTCTTCCTGTGGGCAGACTGCGGGGGAGAACCCACACTCTAAACATGCCTTGCAATAATTTACCCCAGATGCAAGTAAGTGTTTAAATTTTCAACAGCTACTAAATTGCAGTATTTCTTGGACTGTTTGAATATGAAGGAGAATAAAACAGATCAATCCACTTTAATATCATTGGAAGAAGGAAGAAGGTCACCACTGGCACAGCACTCCCCCACTGCACACAGCCCCGCTGCCCAAGTCCAGGATGCTGGGTGGCCTCAAGCAACTCTCACAGAATTTAGAGTAGATTTACCAGCTTGATCATGCCTTGCTGACCTATGTCTCCTGGTCTCCCCAGAGGTCAGACCCTGGCAATCACTCCTGCAGTCCCTAAAACTAGCACTAAGCCCAGTGTTTCCCCAGTATAAACGCCTTCTTCCCACTGATACACCCTTGTAGACACTGGGGTTAAAAGTGTCAACTTTCACGGATACATGGTAGCTGAAACAGAGAACTTGACAAAGTAACTACATGTGATGTGTACACAGATAAAGTGCAAGAGAACCGCAGATAAAACTAATAATTTGCATGCCAAATACATTTTCCTTCTCCTCTCTTTCTGGGATCAATGCTTTAGCCAGTGCTTCTTCAATTCTGACAGCACTTCTTGGCAGAAGGTAACAACTGTCCTCTAACTTTGACTCCCCTGGGACTGGTTTCCAAGAACTAGGTGTCACAATATCTGTTTCCCAGAAAAGTTTAGCAATGAAGTCGCCGGCAAATCCTTTTGGTAGAGCAGGAAGTCCCAGTATCCACTACTACGCTTTAACCACTATGCACTGCTCCTTCATTACACTGAGACTTGCCCAATTTCAAGCACATAAGTCAAACTGTTCGGCAACACACAAGGTGTGCTAGACAGTTCCACATTTTAACCCTAAATTAAAACAGCAAAGCAAAGCTGTTTGCTTGTTAAGACCCTTGTTGTTCCAGATAACACTGGACCAAGAACCCAGACCTTAACTCTCCATCCTCAGAAAATATATTGTGGGGTAAACAAGAAAGCACTTGCACTAAACATAGTGCTAGCAGGTACTTTAAGCAAAGTCCAGGACTACTACCTTGATCGGGATACCTAGAGTTTTGCTTTGGCTTTAAGCCATATAAAATGGATGTGATACAACAAGAAAATTATACAGTTAAGGAAGAAAATCATATGACTAAAACAATATAAAAATTGAACAGAGTAAACGTGTTTGAAATAAAAAGCTTTAAAAAATTGCTCATGAGTTGGGGTTTTAAAAGAGGAACTGGGTGGATTGAGGGTTACAACTTTTGTTTATCAGTGGAATAGGGGAGAATAAATAGAAGGACTGCATGTGTTTACAGAGGGATGATTTGCAAGCAATGGTTAACAGAAGTATTACAATCACATGCACGTTAATTCCTTTGGGGGGAAAAATACAATCCACAGCAGCAAAACTCCAGAGGCAGGTAACAAGAAGGTCCTAAGAAACCCAAAAGGAAGCAAGAACAGAAGTAAAACCTTTAACAGATGTGTCAGGAAGTTCTTTGATAGCCGAACTGCACAGGAAGTCTCAGAACACCTCCCAAACGGCAGTATCTATATCACATATGCATCCCTCACAGCAGTGTCGACAAAGACCCTTACTGGAGGCCTCTTTTCTGACACTGGAGAAAGCTTTACAAGCCTCACTTGGAAGGTGATTAAAAATACCCCAACCAAAATGGATGCAATCCAGGCAACTAGTGATACAAGCTAAAATGTAAATGTGGTGGTGGTTGGATTTTGTGTTTTGGGGGTTTTTTTGCTTTGGTCGGTTTTTTGGTGTTTTTTTAAAATCACTGCATATCCTACACTACATGAAAAATAAGATTTTTGAAGGGTGGACAGCTGTGGTACACACCATTTCATCAGCATGAAGGATGTAGAGCTGGCAGCTGACAAGCTGTCATGAACAGCAGACTTGCCTTTCTAACACCAACAGAATAACCAATGTATGAAAACATACTAACTCCAAAAAACTTGTACTGCAGGCCTGTCTCCAATGACTGAAACAGTCAAGAGCTACCTCAACACAAAGAGGTATAGAAAGAAACTGTAAGTGGCCGTAGGACAAAAAGCAAGCTGCACTAGGGAACATATATGCTTTTTTTTTTACTAGCACACGGACAAGTAAATGCATATTAATACTGGAAAGCATACATATTAATACCGTGAAGTTATGCACAGCTTATACAATTACTAATTGTAACTTCCTACAAATAGTGAGCAAGTGATATGCATATGACAGCATTCAGTAATTAAACATCTTTGTTCCTGTACACTCTGCAGGGAAGTTCCACTAAAATCTTACATGAATCAAAATACCATAGAGTGGTGACGACCAGCAGGGAAGCATTTTGGACAAAGACGCACTTGTTCATTAAACTTAGCAAGTCAAGAAGCCCATTCACATCTTCAGTAAAGTACCAGATTAGAGTCAGCAAAAAGCTTAGGGAAAATAAGGTTGAGTTTCTTGTATGAATCTTGGTCAGCTGCTGTCCCAGCCCCTTCATACCCTATGTGCAGGTGGCAGAAAATTTCAAGTAACATCCATCAAGTAACAGTAGAAGTGCAGGCAAGAAAACTTGTTCTTGGAAACATGCTACCTAATTAAGATGAACCAGGCTTTGAATCAACTACTTCAAAAAAGTACACTTTGCCTTAACACCAACAAGTTGTAGAACGTGTTTAACAATGTGGTTATTCACACAGGCAAAAACACCCGTATCAACAAGCACCTCTGGCTTTAATTTAGATACTAAGCAGGAAGCCCAGTTTCTAGGAGGAGAATGCTGCAAGAGAAGCTTCTCCGCGACCACCGGAGAGCACTTCTCGAGTCAGAACTTGCGCATGAATCTCTTGCCCCAGAAGAGCATCTGCCAATGGGACCTGCCTGCAGACCCCAGTCAGCTGGAGAAGCAGCTTTACACCTGCGGTCCAATACACCTCTCTAGCATCACCTGGGCAAAGAGCAAAGCCTATGACATAGCCTGCTGCTGCAGGAGACAACAGCTGCAACGCAGAGTTTTGTGGAGCTCTGATGCCCGTTACAATTGTACTGCTGTGTGAGCAACAAAATGACCCTACGGCTTGTCACTATGAAGCCGTACTCACCATTTTCAAGAGAACGAAACCAAGCTGATTAACAAAGTGTGTTGCCTCTAGTTTTGCAAGCTTTAAGTGAAAGCTGTACCTGAAAAAAATTGTGTTAAATGGTAACTTGTTGTTTTATTTTACAGATGCCTTATGTTAAGTTTAATTGACCACAGTTACATCTTTTACAATAAATATCATAATAAACAGGAGAGAATAACAAACAACTATGCCCTCGATTTTGCCTTTTTTAAAAAAAAATCTCAGAGTGGTTCTTTTTTTCTGTCAAGGTACTGACACAAGACTGGTAGTATTATTACTGCAATATTAACAGTAATATTTGTATGCAGCTGAACATCACATATTGCAGTGAGACAATTTCTGCCTGCTCTCACTGGATATTACGTACCTTCCGATATTGTCAAAATTAACTTAGAACCTAGTGTTACAGAAATCTCCAGCTACAGTTTTTAAGACAAATCTAATAGTCACCGTGTTTGTTCTGTGGAAATATAAAACACACGTACAGAACATCCGCAAGCCAATGCAGAGAATAATTACATTATTTTGTATACATTTAACTTATTTTTATTAAGTGAGGAAACAGCCTTTTTTGAAGGTCATTTCTTTGGTCTTAAAAATTCAAACCCAAGCCACCTGGTTTTCATTTCCTGGCATATTCCTTCTGTCTCAGCTGCACACTGTGCTAAAAACAAAGGCTCCATTCTTTAATTGTGAATATCAGACGCCTTTAACCTTCATTCTGTTGCTAGTGCCTTGGAATGTGAAAACGCTAATATACAATATCCTCTTTTATCAGCTAAAATAACAAATGCCCAATTCCATTCCTTTTATCAGCTCAGCTCAAGACCTGTAGAAGTCTAAGTCTCCAAGGATCTGCAGAGACAAAAATGTACGGCTTTCAAAGCAAAAATCACTGTATTTAAACACAGTTCTGTTCTACTGTTTTGGATGACGGGCAGGGATTGAAGGTCACGATTTCTAAAGTTACCTAAGAAAAGACTGGAAGTCAGCTCAGACCCTTGTCACCCTACAGCGGTTAACAGCCCTCACATCTGGTCTCAATCAAAAGCCAGTAATGAATGACAGCTAGCCTATTCAAAAGCTTGTATCGGGTATAGTTTTAACACCAAAAACTGGTACAGAGCATTAGGACCAGTGAAAGATGGCGTTCTTCAGTGAGAAACGCAAGCCGTCAGAGGAAATGGGGCAGGGAAACAACTTGCACAGCTCATTGAATCAGTTTATTAGCCAGCTCAGTGCAGATGATTGCTAATAAAACAAAGAAATATTTATGTATCAGTGGAAAGGAATACTCAGATACTAAGGTGACCAAACTGTCTCCTACTTGTGAAAGAACAGGAGATTGAGAGTGAATAAACAAGTGGATGCAGACCCTGGAGAACATCTTCAACACAAGCAAATGAGCAAACAAACAATCTCTTTTTGTCAAGCAAGCAAGCTTTCAGAAAACCTGAAACACTAATTATGATTACTATCAAGAGGGGACACTGTAATAGACTTGAGACCCATCAGATACGGCCTTGGGATAAACAGATCAAGTCCATTAATTAAGTCCCTTGTTTATTCACAATTCATAAATTGTTTGCTGCTGTTTTGTGTGCAAATAAAACAAACTATTCATAACTTCCAGAACATTTGGTCTGGGGCTTGCGTTAGGAGTGACTGCGCACAACCGGATAAGGAAGAGGCACTCCTCACCCAGTGGTGCGCTGGGTCTCTTAACCAGGCTTCTGGGAGGCCTTGGTAAGCCCCACAATGGTTTCAAGCTGGGAGGGGAGCACAGGGAAGGCTGCTGTTTAAACCACATGGGCCAGACAGAAAGCTAGCACTGGAGGCAACAGAAATCTTTCAGCTACTACTGGCGGGACTCTCCAGCATGCAGCACCACACTGATGTAGATTTACACTTTGGATCACCGAGCGCGCCACATTTACCTCTTCCCTTTCAATCAACTGGCAAAGAGTGAGACTCTGCAGTTGGCTCGCAGATGTACACTAAATAACAGGCAATCACTACTCACACATCAACACTTCCCCCATTTAGTGAAGAACCACAAATTTGAAATCTGTTTCCCTTCCCACTCCAGCCTATTAGTAATGAGGGTATTCATTACAGCAGCTTAAATAGAGTGAAAATACGCTGCTTAGCTTGGAGAAAAATGTGTGGGAGAATAATCAGTGTGATGGAATGCTGCCTGAAACTTGATTTCCCAACAGTCGTTGCACCAAAAGGTTTAAGAAAGTGGCCTTAAGAGACAAACTTGTGAAAAGTAACCGAGAAAAAACCTGTACCATGTAATCTCTGGGAGTCACACGGATGTTAAATTTATAAGAAAAACACTTTGCTTTGGTTTGTCTGTAAAGCTAGCAAACAGAACGTATGCCACAGTGATAACAAACGTTCTTAAGGTTTCCTAGCATTTGTTAGGACATTTCTGTTTATTACAACCACGCCAAGCTCCAACCTTTCTTAACATGCTAGAAGCTACTTCATAGCGAACCATTTTTCGGAGAGAATTCCTTATTGACAAGAACAAAACGTTAGAAGTTTGTTTGGCTAATTTTTAAGGACTCTTACATGCAATTTTAAGTAAAAACCATCACATTCATACTTTGCTGCGTAACTCTTCTAAATTCTCTCAAAAAACCTCAAAACCTTATGCTGGGCATGAGATTTCTGTTCTTGTGAAAACACTGTCACTCCTTACGCAACCTCAAGGTGCCTGAAAAAAGGTGAATTAAAATTTACCTTATGCTTGTAACAACAATTGCCAATGCATTTCAGGGTTATTTGCAAACCTTTATTTACTAACTTGAACTCCTCAACTCTTGTCTCGAGCAGGAACTCGGGCTTAAAGTTCCACTGTGCTTTGCAATAAGCTTCCCAACATTCCCTCACCACAGAATATCTAGCATTTCAGTAACCTTCTGGCATGCCATTTCCTTGCCTTGACAGAAACACCTTGACAAGCTCCCTCTGACTGCTACAATGACTCTACTACAGGACTAAGAAATTGAGTATAAAAAGCCACTGAACAGGCTCCATCTCCACTTTACTTAGCAGAGGAGCCGTCCACGGAGCTCAGGCTGTGAAGGAAGACCGGTATCAACCTTGCCAGTATATACATGTACACCGTACTCCCTAGTATCTTCCAAAATAATTATAGTTTGGCAGCTATGTTCTTCAAGACTGCCCCCTGTACTTGGCACACTCCAGCCTGAGCGGCAGAAGCAGAACCAGAATTTTCCAACAGTTACTGATTATTCATGCATCCCAGAACTGCTGCAGTTGCAAGTGCAACAAACAGAGGCAGGGACAATCTCTCTTCAGTGCTCTCATTGCCACCACAGCTACTGTGCCAAGACATGCGGAGTTGAAAAGTCTGATACAGACACAGGGAGAAGCATACAGAGAACAAGAGGGGAGAAATGCAGATTAGATAGGCGCCTTGGAAAAATGTGGTACAAGCAAAGTGGGTACAACTGAGTCAGAACAGTAGGAGTGAAGGGAGTGTATGCGTGTGAAATTGTACCAGAAGAGACAGACGTACAGAAGCAAGAGCATCCAACTACATAAACTCAAGGAAACATTAGGCCGTTATCTTTTGCTGCTCCCAGAAAGTAGCTCAGACAGAACACATAAAAAAAATCTCCCCATCATTTAAGATTAGCATATCTTTACAATAACTGCTAGCCTTGGTGAATTTTAGCCCGATCGGCTCAAACTGTAAAGGGGCATGCTTTGATGGAGAAGTTTTGACTGTAAGAAAACGTCGGTATGTTGCATCCTTTTTTTCATTAAAAAGGAAAAACTAAAAAAATCAGTTACAATCAAGCACCACATTAAGTTGTAAAATCAAATATTCAAAACCAGGAAAAGCCCAAGGCAGTATTGCTTATTACAGTATGACTTACACTCTCTTAATTCACTGCCCCTGTGCAAGTGCATGACTGTAACTGATTTTAAAACATACAAAAATTACGTACCTTTTTTTTTCCCCCTAGAGGTCCACCTCATTCCGCATACTGGATGAGTCTGTTCAGAACAATCGGGGCTGTCGGTGAGGCTTTTGCCCATAGTTTCTTTTGCGATTCACTGATAAAGTTAGGAGCTGTATGTAAATCCAGAACTAGCACTGAGTAGAGCTGAGAAGGAACACTTAGTTCCCTTTACAACCAAACCCAAGTAAGGAAGTTGACGCACTCTCTGGACATTCAGATTTTACACTTGCACCTGTATTTACCAAACACCACTCAGTAATTCTGCTAACAAGGTAAACTTCTCAAGTGCCAAGCCATGACAAGCAGCAAAACAGCAGAAGTTGATCTTTTGTTCACTTAGCCCAGTCTATTTTTCTATATTAATGGCACAATTAATTACCCATTAACAGCACTTGGAACAGCAGTGGCCCAAACTTTCCGTTTATTTAAACACTTTGCCCTTTGCTGTCCAGAACCAGAAACCTGCAGGTAAGCACCAGCCACAGCCTCAGAGTAAAACTTTCCCATTCATTACTGATTTTAATTTGTACTGGAAAGGAAACGTTTGTCTATGGATGGATAGATGTCATACTAGTGTATCTACGCAGTAACTTTACTTCCTCCTTGTTCAAAACTTTTTGCCTTTGGGCAGAACAAAAATGGAGGTTAGACACTGTCCCCTTAATCTGCCCATGCTAAATAAAACTTGGTATGGTTGCTAAACAACATAGGCAACATTTTTTAAGAGCTGGTGTAGGCTCCTAGAAAGTCACATCAGTGTATGACCCAGAGACCGCCTTTTTAGGTAAGAGTTCCACAGATCCACAGAAGTGTCAGGAAGGGAAAAAGGCCTACTGATGACACTGCACATCAATAATTGCACTTCAACACTGCTGTTTCAAATCTAGTTTCATACCAGATACTCTGAATTGAAAAATATCCAACAATAGAACACTGTAATTTTATGTACAAATCTGTTTGATTAAACAGATCTCCTTCCTGTTTCCCTCTTTCTTGGGAAAGAAGAAAAATGGTTTGTATCTTCCTCAGAAAGACTTATGAAAATACTTCTGAGAATTAAAGTGATGAGCTTGAAAGATACAAAAACGAGAACAAGTTGAAGTTGCTCCCCTCTACCTCACTAGAAAATTTTTACAATTTGACTTGTTTCTAAAATAAGACACATCTGGAAGCCATGAGCCATCATCCACTCCTACTTGTTTTCAGAGCTCTCTTTTGGATAGCTTCTCAAAACTCAGTGTTCTTTTTCAGCCCTCCACCCTCTCTATTGGCATTTGCTTGGTCCTACCTTGCGGAACTACTGAAGAAATGAAGATGGCAGGCCATCTGTAATACAAACAGTATTATTAAATGAGAAAGCACTAGGAATAGAAATGTTCCAGCTGTTTTCACCTAAAGAATTTTGGAATAAAGCACACTGCTTAAAAAAGTCCCTTTTCGTTTCCAAATTAGTACCTTCACAAACAAAAGGGTCTCAAGTTGTTGTTGTGCCACCTCAAGCCTCTAACAAAATCTTGGGCCTTGAAACGTAGGGTGGAATTTTCTCCTATGCTACACAGCTAAAGAATCACACATTCATGTAAAACAGCTGAGAAGGCAGCTAACAACATTGCGTTGAACTTGGTAAGACGGAACTTCATCACTCAACGTGAATCAAGAACTCTCAGAACAACATGCCTGATGGCCAACCACTACCTTTTGTTATCTTCTAAATGTAAGATAACGTACAATACTACCAGAATGATTTAACCTTGTGTTTTATGTGGTTTACTGTCAGATGTCAACAACTTTTTCTTTTTAGTACGTGCATAGAAGGAAAAAAGCAAACGAGGAAATAAAATGCTTTTCTTATCTCAAGCTCAAGCATTTCCTACATCTCACACACACACAGAAATTGTCTCACCTCAGGTGCTGGGGACACTACTTTGCTAGTTCTTTATAGGAGTTATAGCACAGCCCATATTATTCGGGTTTTTTTATGCAGCCATACATGCAGAAAGACATGCTAAATGTGATCACCACGCGTAATTTGTGCAACTGATCTTACACATCCCATTTACAATAAACTGCTTAACTTCTGAAAATTTAACATGCTAATCCATCCCCACAACTGTGGATGAAGCAGTAACAACAAGAAGCAATTAAATACTACTTTTTCCACGAAAATAAACTGCCACTACTACAACCATCGGCCAGACTACATTATTGCATGACAAAGATACACACATTAACTACCATTTGTACATTTTTCTTATTTATTCAAAAGCTAGAGGATGACAAAAAGGGTTAAAATGTTTTATGCCACCTGTTTATTACATGAACAAATACTTAACCCAAAGGGACTCATTTTACAAGCCCCTTTGTCCAAAAAACACACACAAATTAGTTTTTATACACAAATGTTTATTTCTCAAATAAACTTCCCCTTTAAACACAAGGAATGAAATCTAAATCTTCATAAAGATGAATCCAAAATGAAATCCCTCCAGTACATTGTAATCACTGTTTTCTTGGTCACTACTGGTTTTAACTGTTTAACATCAAAAAACAAGGACATATTTAAAAAATCATGCTACTGGACTCCTAGCTCTGCCTCTGACCAGCTCTACACTGATCTCCAATATTTTTAATTTTTACATCATCAAATCTGAAGCATTTAATTGAAGAACAGCTGTGCATTGAACACAAACAACTGAACAAGAAGATTATAAGATGTAATCAAGTTCATAACGAATATAGGTGTTCTTTTCATCATTATAGATTCGTGGATAATGTGCTATCAGAGCATCCTGTGATCCGATGTAGATCGAATTATAGATCTTCCAATAAACATCTCTGACTTTCCTGGCAGGGTGAAACAAACCCTAGAAAACCAAATGGAACAAAATTTATTAAAAACTTAAGGACTAAATGTCTGTTATTGACTTTAATCAAGTTTTGAACAATAAGCATTTAAATACGCAATTACAGTAACTAACACCACTTATAACAAAGAAGATACACTAAATGTGTCGTTCCCAATTTCTGCAACTATCTAAACTAGCAGGTAGTGAGAAACTATTATTCAGAGACGGATTTTCTTATCTTTTTTCTGCAGGGAGAAACCCACTGAATAAATTTCTAGTTTCGTATTCTTTTAAAATAAAAATTAAAGCCTGCCACAGTATACTTGGTTGCAACTGAGTCTTATCTTTGGTTCTGCTATTGTCATTTGTGCAGACAGCGCTAGATAGGAATCCATGAGATAAACTACTATTAAACCTAAATAAATGGGCAGAATGTGAAAGCTCTAGAAAAAACACTTCTATATAATAACAGACAAGTTGTGCAAGAGACTTCTTTCACTTTCCTACTGATGTCAGCACCTTTACGCTGAGGCTCCCCCAGATAAAAAAAAGCACACAGTGAAAATGCTGTCACATCTTCTCTACATTGATCTGCATTCCATTCGTCCTTGCTTCCCACCTGTTACGTGAGTTTAGATTCCATCACCAACACAGCATGAACTGTTACATGCAAGTACATAGAAAAGGCGCCTTCATATTTTACCGCCACATACACATTTACAGAAGCTGAACTGACCAGTGCTGATGTAATGATATAAACTCTGATCAAAATACTGTTTTCTAGTGCTTCACTCTTACACAGCTTAAAATGTCTTCCTGTTTTTTCTCAGCTAATAACAAGTAACATTGATTTAATATTAACCCTATCCTCTCATTTATGTCACCTGTTACTTGTTCTCCCCTTGCACTGTTAATTTATTCCCCAGTCATTAGTGTCCTTGAAATTTGTGAGATGCTTCCATTGTACAAGTCAAAGTTCCAGGCTACTTTATCCAATTTATATTCTAAGTTATCTGCTACTTCTATGCAAGCTCTTCAATGTACTCAGCTACATCACAATATCAAAGCCTGTTTGTTGCATATTTCAATTACTCAAGTCCTGGGTACATAATGCCATGTTTAAAGACTATTTTTAAAAGCCACACTGTTTTCCTTTGCTGGAAACCATCTTCAGTTGACGTTCTCTCCTGGAAAGAAGTCCTGCCTGATAATTGCTGCCTCTGCTATCCCAGCATAAATAAGGACATACCTGTAGACAATACTGCAGCATTCTGCAGGGACCGATAGCAACTCTGAGGCCCTCCAGAGCCCCCATAACTGCCTGAATGACGTGTGGAGAGGTTTCAAACACATTAGGCCATACGTAATTTAACAAATGATTAAGAGAATCTTCACAGCCAAACCCATAAACACCAAGAGACATATGTTGCACCACGGCACTGGCTGTTTGTCTGTGTACAAGATCCCTGCAAAGAGAACAACGGTCTCTCAATAAATTATACTCAGAAGCAACAGGATTGGACAGTAATGTTTCTTTTCAATAACCCTTTTTTTGAAAGCACTAGTATACACTTTTAACCCATATTTACAGACAGTAAGACGCAGAGTAACAAAAATCAGTAAATTGTAAGAGACAGTTTTCTGACAAATACTGCACTCTAATTCCATTAAGTACTAACAACAGAAAATACCACAAACAGTTTGAAGGTAAGAAGTCTTGACTTAAGATGCTTGTATCATTTTAGTCTTCAAAAGTACTAGTAAAGTAGGAGTATATGTACGACCAAATTATGTTGGTCACTCAACATCTTTAGCAAACAAATATGCATACTTGCTATCGTTAAGATCCACATTAAAATATATGACTATGGTTAACTGTACCATAAACCAAAAGAAGTGCACTCACCTGTCCATTAAAGCATCCTCAAGCAACGGTGTAACAGCATAAATGTAATCTTTTCCCATCTCTCCAATATATTCAAACAGGAAAGAAAGAGATTTTAACACACCATTCTGGACATTCAGTTCTGGAACTCTGTATTCATTCATGAGTGCAGGAAGCACTGTGAAAGGTGAGCATGTTTCAGCTACAATAGCAATTGCTACTGTAGTACATACTCTGTTCTGCCTTTCCTGTACTTTCAAGTTATTTAGCAGTGTAGCCAATACATCGTGAGGTCTGGAAGAGAGAACATGCGCATCCATGTCAACAGATGCAGTGAGGATTTGGATAAGATTAGTTTAGTTTCAAACAGCAAGTGGCAGAAAAGCACGGCTTAGCCCTTAGAAAAAGTTCAGATAACTGGGAAACAACATAAACCACAAAACTGTAAAACAGCTTAAGCAACTGCATGATCTTATTTTCGTAACAATGTGTTTTACTTTCTCTAGATGTAGCTTTTTTCCTGCTTTCTGTTCTGCCTCTTGTAAACTCTGGAGGATAGGAGTAGCCTCCCCACTATGACTCTGATCCCACAGGCAATTCCTTGGTTGCTGCATTTCCTTGTATCTGCATTAAGTTCCTTAACTGGTCACTTATTTAAGAATATGCATAAAGATGGAAATAGTGCTTCATTCACACAATTCACTGACTTGCATTATCACCTTAGCAGCAAAAAAAAAACTTCACAAATTAGTAAACATATTGATATGAGGAAAAACAGGCGAAGATTGAGTATTTAAAGGAGAGTTTCTGAAAGAATACAGAGAGGGTCTGAATGCATATCACAGTATCAAAAACTCATCAGGCAAACAGCAAATTATGCTCTGACCTTGCTCATCTACAAAATTTAGTTCAGAAGTGCAGCATCCTATATTAACGAAGAATAGGTGACTGTATTCTCTTTCTACAACATGAGTAAAATCAAGTCTAGACATTTCACATGTTAAATGTAGAGAGGCTGGAATATTTCTCACCAGAAAACTCACAATCACCACTATGTTAGGTAATTGTGTGTAGAAGGGGATAGCATTAAACCAACTTACCCAATAGCTTTCGCAATATAACCAAACGTGTTCACTGTGGCTCTTCGGATAGCTTTCTTGTGAGCTTTTAGTAATTCAAGCAGTTCAAAGCAGATCCTCATCCATTCTCTTGCAGAAACATATTCTGCACCTCTGAAAGAGAATAAAGAAGAGTTACCTCTTCAGTGACGTTAGAAGATTTTAAATAAAAACACATAAATTGGAACAGCTATTCATTTGCTATCAACAGAGGGATACTGCTTAAGCAATTCGCTTAATTAGGTATCTGTTAACACTAGACCTTCAGTGGTTAGCATTTTACTCAAAATTTAGTATATTGTGCGCATTCTAAGTTAGCATAAATGGACACCACTTCTTACAAAATGTTTGCAAAATAATATAATTACAGTATGTTTAACAGACCATCTGCTAAATGTCTCATCTTATGCTTTATGCACAACTTAAGAAATATCAACAGATACGACAATAAATACCCAGATGCCAAACTTGACACTCAACGTTAGCTTTTTTTACTATAATTGCCCACACGGAGGGTCAAATATTTTATTGTTAGTCAGCTTACCGGTCTGCAATGCGCCCAACGAGATCAATACAATTTTCCTGTACTTTCTCATGTCTGTTCTTCAAAATAGGTGTAAGCCGTGGCAGCAGATCTTTGATTGGTGGCGTCATCTTGTGCATACCTATTGAATTCAGATAGGCATATTTAGTTTTATATAAATTTTGCTCTTGAACAGGCATGTAATCAATACACAAGCATACCTATAACATTCACAATTGCCTTAAGTGCTCCAAGTATGCTGCCCAGTACTTCAGGATATTCTTCACCAAGGTACTCGTACAACACAACACCCAAGTGACCCATCAGTTTTTCCTACAATCAAGTAAAACAGATGTACAAGTTAAATTTTTCTTCCCTCTCATTAATACGACATATTACAGCAAATTTGGTAGGAGAAGTCAATACAATACCTCTTGACAAGTCTTCATGACAACTGCAGTACGTGAGATCAGGTCAGCAGCCTGCTGCCTAACTTTAGCTGATTTGTTGTTCAAACGCCACAAAACTGTACCACAGATTTGCGGCAAGTAGGGTTTAACTCTTTTGCCTAGAGCATTAACCACTGTGCCAAAACCATTCAGCATGACAGAATCCTGAGTGTAAAAACAAAGGAAAATCAGACCAAAAGCAATACTACATTTTAAATAATAGCAATTTTAGATGATGTCGAGTTTAAAACGCTAATGTTCCAGAGCTACTTCCTGGATGTCATTGATTAGGGCACTGACACCTAAAAAAGGATTCTAAAAAATTTAACTTAGAAGCATACGTTCCTGTTTAACTAACAGCGAGACAGCTTACAACTCAACTGAACCAAATACTAAATAGCCTTGGCCATACCTCTGTGGTCTGCTCCTGAAAGGCATACAAGATACCATCAATAAGTTGTTCTTCCAGTTTATGATCAATGTCTGCTGCCCCCAGATTTCCCATTATCTTCTCAATTGTTTCCATGACCATTTTTCTGTACTGCTCAGCCTCATCTTTCAGATCATCCACGATTCTAGAAATAATTTCTGCTGCTCCAACTTTATTTGCCAGCTCCACAGTTGTATCAACCAACTGAAACGCAAAAATGTTAAGTGAGTAAGCATCCTTCGTATCCACTTTCTACGTCTTGAAAATAAACTTTCTTAGTTTGAAGAGGAGAAACAGCATCACGCATATTAAATGCACTGGAACAACTGGGTTTATCTTTAGAAATCAGTCAATGTCTTAAACACAATGGGGTGAACTACCCCACCTTCAACCATTGTAGACTCATTCACAGATGTCAAACGTCTTGATAGCCTCCTAAGAACCTGTGAATCTTCTAGCTATGCAACTTCTAAATGGCTAGTCCAAACAAAATTCAGTTTTTAGGATGTAGAGGACAATATCAAGCATCTAGCCTGAATGAACTTTCTAACATGACTTTTGTTCTACTGTAAGTAATGTTCCAATTCAAAAAACATAAATACCTGTCTGTAATTTCTTCTGTCCAATGCCATTCTGTGCTGCCAGAAGTGTTTGAAAAAAGGTGGCAAGATTTCTGTTTTAATGTAGTTTGCTTCAACACCATCTGTGCCACAACACTGCTTCACCACCTGACAGGAAATAAAAATCCAACAATTTTATTTCTGCGTAGGGGTTGGGATTTTGGGTGGGTTAGGGGTGGGGTTTGTCTTGGTTTGGGGTTGTTTGGTGTTTGGTTTTTTTAAGAAAAGGGAAAACATACATTTTCTGTATTAATGCTAAACAATTATTCTGACATACCTTCAACACAATTTTTTTCATCTCTTCATCAGGGGACTGGAACTCTCTGATAAGGATTAGCATGACCTCTCTGGTGTAATAGTTTGCATACTCAGCATCCATGAGTGGAATCAGGTAACCAATAGCCTTCAAAAAGGCAGCCAAACCCTATTAAAATGCAGAAATATGTCTCAATGAGTTACAGAAGATATACATCCACTTCAGTTCAAACTAAAGTATTTTAGATATACCTTTCCTCTGTGTTGACGTATGCCCTTCCATAAAGGCTTCAGAACAGAATCAAATGACTCAATACCATAGGGAGTAGCTGCCTCAGCCAAAGCAGCAATAGCCAAAGCACTGATGGTACGAACTTTCTGCTGCTCGTCCACCAGACCTGCAAGAGAACAGTGTTTAGTACCACTTCCTGTACTTCTTGTGACTTAAGGTCAACACAGCAAAAATAGAGGGGCGGTATAAAAGGGATTAACTTATTTTCAGGAAAACTGAACCACTATTCCTCTTTCAGAGTCAGCTGAACGCTGTTTCTTAGTGTGAAAAGAACACACAAAAGAAGGACCCTAATATCACTGTGACTCACTGGGGTATGAAAAAATTTCAAATATATTTCCAAATGTAAAGTGAATAAAAAAATCTTTGCCTGGGAACGCAGAACTTACCATGTTCAATAATTTCAACCAAGCTCCTGAGGTGAGGCAAGATAGCACAACCCATAAGAATAGCAATCTGCTGTACAATCTTGATGCCAGTATGCCTAGCCTGCCAGGATTTTTTGCTTTTACAGACAGCTTTCAAGAAGGGTAACAGAGAAGGAATGCCCAAAGCAGAGGCAACGACAGCAAAGGCTCGAGCTGTTGTGTTTCGGACATATTCATCCATATTATCGATATCAGGTCGCATTGTGGAGATCATTGTTGCCAAACCAGCAGCCTGAAGGAAAAACATATAAAACATACCAATTGGCTTTATGAACAGCACAGTTAATTCTTCTGCCATGCCTATAAACATGCAGCTATATGTAAGCTAACTCAGTGCCCTAATGAAGGATGGAACTTCACCTTAGCCAAGTTTGAAATAATTTCTCTGCCTTCCACTCTGGCATAGTAGTCTTCGTCAATCAGCAGTGGTTCAATGACAACAAGGATCTGAAAAAGATGAACACATTAAAATTTACTTTCTTTAATGCTTTTAGTAGTATTTCTGGCCCTACTAGATTCCATGAATCAGAGGTGACTCCATGGATCCAAGCTTAAAGCTTTACAATGACCAGAAAAAAATTTAAATCTATTATATCTTTTTACAGCTGTCTCTAGAGGACCTGGCCTGGAGATACTACCTAGATCAGGTAAGATCCCGTTCCCACCCCTAAGTATGCATATATCATTTTTACATCATGCCTTAACACTATAAAGCCCACACTTCGATCACACTTCAAGAACTCAGTTTGGCTTACAAAGAGATATGAAAGCCAATTACGTTAAAAAAAATGGTATCATCCTCTTTGATGTGCAAATAAAAGATACACTTCTCCCAGCAATGAAGAAGATAAAAATTAAAGATAGTAAACTGCAACAGACCTTGTGTACATACGGTCGGACCAAGTCATCCAGTTTGTAAAGAATTCTGTCGATGACTTTAACAAGCAAGTGACGCTCCTGATCTTCAAGCGTTGGTGACATCAGCAGAGGCAGAATCTGATTAAACAACGGCCCTGCTCCAAATTCCCGAGCTTTATCAGTAATTTGTCGCAACGCAGCCTAAACAAAACCAAACAGCCTATCAGTTAAACTAAGGAAACACTGAACAACTACAAAATAGGTAGATATTAACCAAGTCAAAATGTAATTCACTAACCACAGGCTTCAAAATTCTTGTTCCTACCGCTGCAAAACTCTACTTCAAATTTATGTTGATCTGTTTAATAATGAATGTGTGAAGATAAACACCCTGATGTTAGGTCCCAGATGCTCAATTTTCAAGAAAAGCATGCTCCTGGTCTAATATTAAGAACGACTCGATCTGAAAAATAGCTTATATAGTGCTTGCTTGCATCTAGGCAGCTTAGTGCTATGTTCAATTTAGAGCAAAACCGTGCAGAAAAGACTGCTAACATATTGCACAATGTGTTCTTAACTAAGAGCTACGCTGCTAATTTAAGCGTAAGAAGCAAAATCCAGAAAATTTTGAAGTCCTGTAAGCAAAAAGCACTATAAATCTGGTTTCTCATAATCGTAAAAAAAAATATTATGTATGCCATATATTATATACAGTAATGTCAGTCACTAAAAAGAGCAGCAATACCAAATTCCACTGAATGACAAACAAAAAGCCACACGGATAGAGAAGAGAAAGAAAACACTGAATAGGTATCCAGGTTTAGGAGATTATTTTAAAGAGAACCCCATGGATAACCAAAACTAAACCTGAAAACAAATGCAGATTTTTGAGAAATGAAACTACATAAATGCATCTGACAATTCATCTTACCTTTCTCATCGGAGGTGTGCCATTCTTTATTTTCAGAAGCAACTTCATTATTTTTCTCTCCTTCTGCTCTTCAGGACTCAGAGTCGATTCATCAACATCAACCTACAAATAATTTCAGACAAGACAGACAGACATTGCTACATATCCAAAAGAAATCAGGAAACTTTAATCAGCATGAGTTAAATCTCATTTACCAGCAGTTTATCAAAGTACTGGATATCATCTGGTTTTAGGAATGGAAGATTGCCAGATGGTTGGTCATTAACACTTTTCATAGTCCGGTCTTCTGTCTGCATGTGGAATCCAGTCATACCACCCAGAGGTGTTGGAGTTGCTGTAAGCTTACGAGCTGGAGTGCGAATAGGTACGTAACCAGCTGGTGGGGGAAGAACCTACAGAAGAAAGAACACATTTCATCTTATCGTAACAGATATAAAAAGAGGAAAGCATCCAATACAAAACATTGCTAAATTTACATCTTCCATTTCATTTGTTATGGGATTTGTCTGAGTGTTATCGCATACATTAGATCCAATGTCCACAGCAATACAAATCCACCGTGACTGTCTGTATTCATGCTTACACTGTATTGATGATACTTCAGAACAAAGCTCACTTCCACTGCTGAGAGCTTGGATAATAAACTTCACATTCTTTTTACAAAGTATTAAAGAATCACATCAATGTCTGTATCAACACAGTGTACTTGCTGACTCACTATTTGTGACTTTCCTTCTATGTTTTTCTGCATCTGGACTTAATATTTTTATCAGTCCATTCAGTGCTCACTTCTGGCCTCAACAGGCATTCCCAACATTGAGAAGCAGAATAACGACTGGCCTTTGAGATCATCTTTAGTTCTCCCTTTCTAGTGGATTTACAATAAATCAGTAACAGAATCAAACAAATGTCCACAATCAATAATCAATACTTAATGTGAAACATTCTACTTCTGGGACAACCTGGGTTTAAAAAAAAACCCCCAAAAAACCAAAAGAAAAATCTATATCCCCTGACAGAAAAAAAACCACCATCATGGTATGCTGTATTTTAATCCAGATTAAATACCTTATATCCTTCTGGAAACATAGCATCCAATTCTTCATCAGAAAGTGGTCTGTTTCTCTCATCGATTTCCCTTTCCCAACGCCAAGCCTGCAGCTGTTCAGGAGTCATGCTCATGATATGACCTATATTCAAATGTTAAAAAATAATTTTTAAAAAGCTTAAAAAAAATCTTCTGTATGCAGAAGGAGATAACTTGTTTACTTGACCTTTAAATGCTCTCTTGAGCCAAAGTTTCCATAGTACTTGAAATCTGTACCCAGTAAGATATCGAACATTTAGATGGAGAGTCTTCTATCAATTTTTTACCAACTACACTGAACAGGAACAGACACAGAAACTTAAGTCTCGATGCCCTCCAGAACTGAGTTGCTGCAGGCATTAAAAACGGCAAACTGAGCATATACTGACAGCTTTCATACAGGGAGAAGAACATGTTAGGCCAAAGTCTAGTTCAAAATACAATATAAAAGGTAAATGCTTCATTCCCACAGAAGAAAGTGAAGCCTTAGAGAATGCACGGGGCTTACCTGGTGTAGGAGTTGCCATGTTCATAGCTGGTGTACCAATGGGTGTTTTGCCAGGTGTCAGAACAGGAGTGCTGCCACCCATCTGGCTAGCAGGTGTTTCATCCCATCGTGACTTTCTTTTACTTGCTCCTGGGGTTGGTGTCTCACCAATGGAGTCACCACCTCTATCTGTACGAGGTGTCTCAGCCCATCCACTGCCATGTCCCGGAGTATCTAAGGAAAAACAAAACAATTTTTGCAGAAAGCTGAACAGAGTATATACTCCAACTACACAACCAATATCCAAATCCATTTTCAACATCTTGTCCTCATGTCTACACAAATGAACAAGTATCAAATAAATGAATACACTAGACAAAAAGTAAAGACTGCTTCGACGAATAGTGAAAAAACACAGGTATTACACTAAAAACACCAGAGCACTTCATTTTATGAAAAAAGCATGTCATCTTCTCGATGAACCTTAGCATAAACAAATAAAATTCTAAAAACCACATAAGATCTCAGACATTCCAGAAATCGGACAAAGTACTCCATGTACTCCCTTGATAAAAACATTAACGAACAACAGTGTTGCATGGTTCTCTAACACATGAACTTCATTCAGATTAGGCAGGTGAGAAAATACTTCTAAAACTTGTTTTAATCCTAATCTCAAGTAAAAATTAAACAGTTCAAAAACAACACACATAAATGTCTCACAAAAAGCAATTCAACGAGAGCTCCTTTACACATTTAAACCCCACCCTGCAGCAGTCACTAGATATATCACAAAACTTTGATTCAATTTTTGAGCCAAGGTGCTTTCACAGACGCGAGTTAAGCTAATAGGCAGAACTCAATGCTACAAACTCAGACAAAAACATCTCATCAACCACTAGGTGTCAGAATATAATTACTTCTTGTTGCTTGACTTCTGAAGCTACCGTTTACTTAAGGTGAAAAAACCCTATACAATTAACCATTCAAAACTTATGATGCGCTTTCCAGTTCACCATAAATACCTCTTTCCGTTTTAGGTGTTTCATCCCATCGATTTTTACGCGCACTGGAAGTGGCACCTCCATGGCCTGGTGTTGCATGACCGGGCGTGTCCCGTCCGGGTGTTGCAGCTCCTGCTGGTGTATGACTGGGAGTTGGATCCCATATTTTTGAGCCTGGGGTGGCACCAGGAGTTTCGCTACCCTTTGCACGGCCTGGAGTTTCATCCCATCGCAGAGATGGTGTATGTCCAGGAGTCTATACAAGACAAAACCAAAAGTATTAATCTCTCTCATACTATACAGTAAAAGACTGCCAGTTACTTTGAGTAAGAAACTTCTGAACTTCAAGAGACCTATCATTATTAATGCCTTCTGTAGATAAGCTCGTAACACTAGGATTATTACCTCTGCTTGATCCCAACTGGATAATTTTTTAGGTGTAGCACCAGGAGTCTGATCAGCTGTCTGATCCCAACGCCGCTTGCGTTTTGAAGGTGGCTGAGATGCGGCTCCATTGACGACTTTAAGCTCTCCGGCTTTAGCTTTTTCAGCTAGTTGTTGCCTAATTTCCCTCTATTCAAGGACACAAAAAGACAAACACAAGACAGATAACTTAAGAATGTCTCTTCAGATTATACTTTTAAAAGAGATTTTTCAGCTGTATCATATCTTTTTATGCTATTTTTTGAGGTTTTGCTAAAATATGCAATTAGCTACTGCTTTAATTTCAAGCTCATTCTCTTTTCAAATTCTTCTATACTGACAGAGCAGCTTTGCATCTGAAAGGGCTGGTTTTAAATTGATTTCTTACAAAAGCCAACAACAAAAGCAAAACACGGAGAATTTTGAGTGCTATCAGTTTCTGTCACCTACACGTATGCCTTAAAATCATCACATATCTGTTTGAAACAAGTTCCACTTCAGGACATCAAAGGTGGTTAAGTCAGAAAATGCGTTCATGTGAGTTATATCCCACAACACAAAACAAGCCCTGCAGTTCTTATTTAAAATTCTGAGATGACATTAGTAAAACAGCACACTAACCCAGACTGTTTTTCACTTATCAATGGGTCGATAAAAAGCAAAATTGTCAAAATTAGGACCTAATTCCACAGTTAAGGTAAATCAAGGAGGGTAAATCAATATAAATCTACAGAGGTCACTGGAACTACAAGATCTTGCTTCAGTTAATATGGCACTGTACGTATTACACAAGAAATTTTATTATGGTATCAATATCATCTTTCCTATTAAAATGAATTTTTAATAGTCATGAATAAAGCATGTACTCTTTTTTAATATATATATATATATATATTTAAAATCAAATGTCAACCTTACATCAATGCTTAGCACTGCAACACCTGTTTTAAGTGTTTCAACAAAAGCCTTTTAAAACCTCCCTGGATTCTCTTTAAAGAGAGCTCACAAAAACATCTCTGACACTGAATACCCCTCAGTGATTGTTAGCTTTTGTCTATTTTCTTTCAGAGGATAAGAGACAACAAGAAGTCCAAGTGCTAAAAAAAAATCCAGATTAAAATATATTTAGACTATTTCTCCCTCTATTGTTTAAGTATCATATAGAACAGCTGCTTTTCAAAACTCATCTTTAAATTCTACTGCTTTTCAATATGTAAAGAACAGGATTTTCCAAAGAAAGAGACTTTTAAGTCAAGATCAAAAGTCAACAGAATTCCTGTTCCCACTTTCTTAACATGCTTTCAAAGGCTGTAAGATGAAACCAAGCTCAAGTGGAAAACCCTCCCCACACACACCTCTTCTTTTGTTAAATGCTGTTCACGCATAACATCCATGTATGTTCTGGCATTCATTTTAGGATCTGGTGTCTTCCCTCCTGTGGAAGAGAACAGCAACAGGAATGGAGCACAATGAGTACAGGATAAGCAGAAACCATTGACTTTTTCTATTGTCCTGCTCTAATATTATATTATTCCATGATCGTTTAATTTTACTTTTTGATTGAAAATTTTAAAAATTACATGTATCTTACGTTTATTCAGTTTGCTGATCAATTTAACCTGTTTGAACACAAACATAACTACTGCAGTTTCCAACAAATATTTTAAAGCCGATATAAATGATAAAATGACAACACAGTTAAGAGTCTTCAGAAGTGATGGGTTCCTGGGTTGCTAATCCAGAATACGTACACTTTCGTGCCTTTGTCTCCATCAGCAGTTCTGACTTCAAGCAGCAGAATAGAAGCCTAGAAAATTATCTCTTTACCATTAGTAACACTTTGGAAAGATATTTATATTCAAAACATTACCTTGTGTAAGCTGTTAAATCCTAGTTTTTATCTGACTGTAACTAACTATTGCATACCTAAGTAATGTTTGAAACGTTTTATCATAAAGATTCATTTATAAGTTTGACAAATCTGGACACATCTCCCAGATCTTCTAGCATCATATTGTAAAAGGGCTTCATAAAAAAAAACAACCCAAAACCACAAAACAAAAACCCCCAAAAAACTGTTTGATGACACTTTCCCCCTCTTCTCAAGGAACAATTGTGATTGGGACCTGAATGCAATACAGTACATATACCACCACAACGATACTCACAGGTAATGGGTTTTGTATACCATATGTTGTTTTATGCTGTTTATCTTGAGTTAATTAAACTTTTTAGTACTTTATAAGAAGCCCAACTTTATAAAAATGAGACTTGTCAAGAAAAACACTTTTCTTTAAGAAAAATGTGCAGATTTGCTATTCAAGTGGTACAGCATTGTAATTTAGGGGAAAAATAAACTTCTTAAAACATTTCTATGCTGAAGATCATTGCCCAATTGGCTGTGTCACTCTGACACTAGCTTTGATAGGACTTTCCTTTGGAATACTTTTTCACCATAATCTACACAGGATGTGTTGAACTGCACCCTTAAGAATGCAGACAGGACTGGCATATAGCAGTACTGCTGTAGGAAAGAAATTAAGGACAGTTAGTATGGGCCTGTGAATTCTGACAATACATGTTTATATCAATTACAATTAAGCAAGTAAAATAATTAATATCCCTATTAACTCATGCAGGCTGAAATTCTAATTTGTAAAACCTGCAAAACAGCTACTAATTTTAAGCCAACAGGCACCTTATTGCCACACGTGAAACTCACTCACCTGAAGAAAGTTTCTGTCAGACCCACTATACCCCTTTTCCTGACTTGCATTCTAAAATTATCAGAAAAGACTTGAACTATTAATAGTATCAAAGTCTTATATACGCTTTTGTTTCTTTTAGCTACACCACCGAAGTTTACATAGGACGGTAAGAATGAGGTGCTCTATTTTGAGAACTAGCATTTCAAAAGCAGTAACCCTGTACATCTATGACTTGGAATGAAAACTTTCAAGGTACTGAAAGAATTTGAGCACTCAATACACAAGTTGTTCAAAGTATAATGCACAACCCAAAACAAAATGAAAAGAGAAACCTTTAACCCTTTGTGTTTCTATGGCAATGGCTCATTATTTTCTTGTCCTTCTACCTGGAAAGAAAACTTGTATTATAAAGATGAAGAATATGGCATCTACGTTTTCAACCAAATCTCTATAAAAAGGGGATGTTTAAAACAAAACTAAGTTTATAAGCATGCCAACAGAAATCAAAGGGCTAAAGACAACAAATTTCATAAAGGGTATAGAAAAGTCAAATAAATTACCATCTGCAAAAGGATCAAGACGCTCAGGGGAAATTATCATCATCCGCCTGTGCTTTTTGTACTCATCTTCCCGATCTGCAATCTTTTGAGGACGGTGTTCTGCAAAAGGATCATACTAAAAACAAAACAAAAAAAAAGTCTGTTAGTCACACAGTAAGAAGAACACGACGAAAAGTGCCCAGTGACCATAAGCTTGTATTTTTTTCAGTATTACTAAAAAGGTCTACCTTCTTTTTTCTGACCTATCAAAAAAAATTTTTAATACTTTAACGTATATGCCCACATTGCCTTTACATGCAGAAGTGCCAATTTTTATCATCCTGTGGAATTCTAAACTAAAGCAGTAACAAGCTTACAGCAAAATTAAGATGCCATAGCCCCTTACATACATCTTATATTTCCAGAACACAAAACGTGGCCTAGAAAAACTTTAATACTTCTTTACCCTAATACCTACAACAGTACTTTATTGTGCCTCAAATTAAGACATACCTGTTCAGTAGACTGTGGTATGTCATTAAGCAATGCCACTGGAGCATGGTACCCCGGCTTCTTCTGGCCAAGTAAACTTGTAGAAGGGTAGTCATCATCATCCTGTCAGTAAAAAGACACAGCAAATTTGTCATGTTGGCATAATATTTAGATAAAATAATGTCAATTTAACATACTGTGATCATAGAAAAGATAAAAATGGACAACTAAAATAGTTAATTCCAAGTTTTAGCATGTTTTTTTCATATAGCTTGCTTTATTACTCCCAAACTGCTGAATCAGATAAGCCTACCCACATCACTAAAAAGACTTTTTCTCTACAAGACTCAAGAATTCTGCAGTATTCTACATTTAATCAAGTATACTATCTACACTAGTTATACAAAAAGCCTGCATTTCATATTAGCACTATTCAAATAGTTCCCTAGTTGGCATGTGAAAACCAGTACACAGAAATTCAAACTATTTTTTTCTTAAAAGCCAGCTAGATGTAGAACAAAACTGCAGTAAATAACCCAACAAAAAAACCTCAGAAACAGGGAAAAATTCAGAAATGTATTAATGTGGATTTAGTTATACCTTCTCAGTCATAACTGCGATAACAAGTACTCAGAATGTGTAAGATGTTTTGCTATCTATTTCCTCATATTAGCAGTCAGTTTCTGTGCAATAATTTACAGCAACACAAAACAAAAGCTGCAGTGAGACCCTATAATCAAAATTTTTAATTAAGGAATTCTTAGAAGTCTACAAATTACACACAGCACATCACTAAAACAACGTATCAACTAGTACCAAACTGAACATAACAATCTTCCTCCATCTTAAAAATATAATTCACCCAGTGTGACACGTAGTTGCCTACGTATTTATGGTCAGAACTGTAGTTTCTAACTGCTCCTGCAACCTAAAATGTGGTCAAATGTTTAACACTAGAAATTAACATAAAGTAATCTTACGAGCACGATACATAAGGAGAACATTATACGCTGCAAAAGTCAATTCTCAAAAATTGCTCTGAAATTTGAAATGAGGTAGAAACAGAAATATTAAAACAGTCACTTAAGTTTGTCGGCCTAAGTTTTATTAGAGGGTTTTTTTCACCATCATTTTTCATCTTGGTAGCAACAACACAACAAAGTTAATTATTCCAGTCAAGGTTAACGCCAATTAAGTAGCAGGCCACCACTTTTTACTGGGCCTACATGCCTTTCAAAGCACAATTAATGAAGTACAAGTCACATTTAGAACTTATGAGCTTCCTGGATAAGACCTATTTTGTACGCTATGGCTTTAATGACAGTAACAGCTTTCACTTTAGCAACTGCTATTAAAAATTACTCAAAATGAATTCAAATATACTTAAGAGTGCATGCCCTAAACATACAAATACATAAAATCACTTACGTCTTCCAATTCAGTTGCTGCAATAGAAGTGACATATCCAGCAAACCTGCTGTCGCTGCCACCATAAATTTCTTGATCATAATATCCTGTGGAATCAAGGCCTACTCCTTGTGCTTCATCAAGAGCAGGCTTTTTTCCTTGAATTTCTCGAATTTGTGCTTCAATATCTGGGGTAAAGACAAACACACACAAAAAAAATCAGGCCTTTACACACACACCCACAGGAAGTCTAATACTCATGTTATTATACACAGCAAACTGAGCTTTTCATTCCATTTCAAAGATTATCTATAAAGAAATAAACAAATATGACACATAAAACTGCAAAATCACAATGTTTATAAGCAGTTTTTCCTTAACTTGTAATATTACCCGGCACAGACTAATTGTATGGCTTAAATCAAACTACTCAAACCCACTGTTAATGTATCTCACCCTCCAAAGACAGCAGGGAAGGTAATTTACACTGCAGTCCTATTTCTCAACACTACACTAGTACATTTTCTCAGCAAATGTAATCCTCTCATTAAAAAAGTCTTTCAAAATGTTATCACCGATTAACAAGCCAATTTTGCCAATTAAAGTAAGTCTGTTCAAAAGAGCTACCGCACGAGTTGTCAAATCTCAGAATATTTAACAAAAAACACCGTATCATGTTATCTAACATGCTGCAAAGCTGTATTATCTTTGAAGAAATAAAAAAAACACTCTAATATGCCACCGGATACCCAGTTAGCAAAAAACCCCCAACCAGTTAGGACCAGTTTCTTTTCATTCTGGCAGCTCAAATGTTACCTACTCACGACTATTCCTGCCTGCAGCACCATCTTTGAAGAGTCAACTTTTCTTTTGGACCATAAAAAGCTTACCCTTCAACCAGCACAAATGGGAGCTTTATCATTCTTTTAAGGTACTGGTCTGACTCTAAACAACTCTAGAGGCCATCTTTGACCTTAGAGATTTGGTACTTTCAGAAAGAACACTCACTTGTTAACCCACAAAACAATAACCAAATTAAACCATGATTTCCTCTTGTTGTAATGCAAGAAGAAAATTAAGTTACAGTAATTCAACCATCTTCAACAAATTTAATTGTGATATAGGTATATTAAGGCATAGCTAACTCCACAGAAATTATTAGTGTTTCCATTGAATTTTATTTGATCCAATAGACATAAAGATAATTATCCATACAATGTGAATTTCAGTAGATCAAAATTATTTTCATGGCCAAAAGAGTACTCAAGAGTTGCACTTCATGGCTGAAGGAATACCAACAATCACGCTTCAGCAGGAAGGCTGGCCTATATGGTCTCAAAAGCCCCTTCCAACCTCAACGATTCTGTGATTCACCCTTTCCCATCTGAAGTGGTATTGCCTGCTACATTAACTTAAGGGAAATCTGCCAGTTTACAAAAGCTACAGGAAACTCTCTTCACAAATAATCTTAAATCTTGATTACTCACTAGGTTTTTTTTACTGTTGTGCCTCATTTCTTTTTCAGGACGAATAAATTTCAGTTTTCCCACCAAGATATCTTGCAAAAGACACTATATTACATCATCTGCTAGCAAACGTGGCAAAAATTAAGATTGGACCTGAGACAAAATTGGGGGTGGGGTGTTTGGGTTTGATTTTTAATTTTTTTTTTAAACAATTGAAAGACTGCAGATCAGAATTCCTTAGTTTAAAACTAAACTGTCAGCCCTGTAAACTTCAAGACCTCAAGTCAAGGCTGGGTCCTTTTCTTATCACAAACTGCCACCAATTAAAAAAAACAAAAACAAAACCACAAAAACACTCTAAGCCAAACCATGCTTCCTATACAAAGGCATGTTTCCTATAGAGGTAACTAAACATAGTTTTACTTCACAAATGTTTGCTATATAGCTATGAGTGACACCAGCAGGGTTAAGTGTTCACGTACAGTCTGCAGGATTGGCAGTTAGAAACACCGACTTCACTTTAAGCACAGTAAACCTGACAGCAAATCTGCAATTCCTGCAGTTATCTAGCATATGAAGAAAGAAACAGCAGAATGTTTCTGAAATAATCAAGAGTCCCATGCACAGAAGACACATCACAGTAGCTGACAAGGAGAATCTTGCTCCAGCCAGTTAAGGGCTTCCATCAAACTTTTGCAGATAACAGGAACAGAGAACAGGATCTCTGTTACAGAGAACAGGGTAAGTTGGCCAGTCACTTCTCCATTACAGAAACTCATGCAGAAACTCAGGGTATCTGCCATGAGGTCATGAGAAGCTGAAACCTAACAAAAGCCTTATACCGCTGGCCATGATTACCTGCTGAATCCTGCTCCCAGGTACATACAACTCCCCCTAAAATCCTGCACAGCACAGGGGACTGGAGAGAGTCCAGAACTTGAGGCACGATCTCCAATATGTCATCTCCTGGAGAAGCAGCAGAAATAAACTACTGCTGAATGAGGGATCCCTGTCTTGCCCACAGAGGTGTCTGATGATCTTCAGAGGCACACCACATGAATCCTGTTTACCAGTACCATCTTAAGGTACCCCATTTTTGTGAAGTCATCCTACGGCATGGTTATGGAACTGATACAACTCAAATATTTCTCACAGACTTTTTACTTATTTCTGTTTCTTCCAAAGAGCAGATCAAGTTACCCATTCCTTCTGTAGCCTGGTGCAATGCAGCACTAGGGTGAAAGGGAATACCTGCAGCTTCCGTTGCTACCAAGGACAGCACTACCAGCACCGAGTCTTTAGAGTACAATGACATTGTTTCTTACTTCTAAAGAGCAGTTACTAGAACACCACACTGTCTCTTTAGTAGCATATTAAGTCCTGATTGTGCATCCATATAACCATAACCAACTACAACACAAAAAAAAACCCTACAATGCAAAAGTCTTTCCATCTTTTCATGCAGTACGGGCCACAGAGATTTGCCCTGCATGGGCTGCCACCACTACCACCATCAACAGGGTCTATTAAAACACTGTTGAATTTCTGCAGCAAAAGTGTTAATATAAAAATAGTTTTCTATTAACGGTTCTTACCAACACTCTACATACTAAGGCCGCCTTCTCTTATTTTGGAAATAGCTGTATTTACTGAAGAGCATACAGATATCATTTATTATTGGCCTTCTCCTTTAAATTACAATGACTACAACTGTTTGCAGATAAGGAGCATTCTCATTTTCTTACCGCAAAACCTGCTGGGTTATCTATACCATAACAGCACATCTGCACAGGGTCAACCAACCTCCACTTATGGCCACCATGATTTCCAACTAAGGCCATGCAGTCTCTAAGCACTAGTTTAAATGAAGCACTCTGAAGAGAACACCCATTTGACATGCCACAAAACTCCTTTAACCAGAAGGTCCAAAAGGTCTGCAGCCAGAGGTAGCCAGATTGCTAGTTTAGAAAGCATCACATATTTAGCTGGAAAATACTATTCTGACATTAAAGGTGTGTTTACCTTCCTTGATCTAACTGGCACTTTCTTGAAAAAGCTCACATCCTATTTAAAAAAAGCACTTAAATACAAATCAAATTAAGAAAGAGTAGTTGCAAGCTTAAAAATTCATCGTGTAAAGCTAAGTACTTGTCCGATGATTTAATCAAACCATGGCATAAACAGAAAGTTCAGTCAAAGAGAAACAGTAAAGGGAGTGGGATTTAAAAAAAAAAAAAAAAAAACACAAAAGCGGGGAGAAGGGGCTAATATCCTACTGATCGTTCCTTGTTCTGTATTTTACTCTATTTAATATATTTTGGTATTTTAAAATAAGTAACTTCAATGTGCACAGCTGATTTGAAACGTACCATGAAGCTGAATTCTATTGAAGTCAACATATTTGAATTCAAAGTCACTGAAAATCTAGCTCACAGCCAGATCATCACAGCATTTCTCAAAATACATACTCCACTATCACACATGTAGTTCTACTTGCAACATCTGGAATGTAAGAGATTATCCAGCATGAAAAGAAAAAGAAGACTCAGACCCTGCACTGAAGTAGTATTTTCCATTGTAAATAGTTCCTATGTTTTCATGCCTCATCATATTTTTGCACATTTTGCTTGCCCTGTGCAGCTTTATTTCTGGCTACTTTAGCACTCTCATACACATTAGGTCTCTCTACTACGCCTGGAGATCTCTTCATTCTTTTCTGAGCAAGAAAAAAATGATGCAAATTAAAACCTACCTTCAACAGCATTCAAAACTCAAGAATTTACTGAGGCTTTATAAGCTGCTGTTTTAAAACTTTACTTTTCAGCCTAACAGAACAAAGAGTTCCCCCTTAAGCTATGTAACTGAAACAATCTCAAACTGGTTTGAGACCTCGTTCAAGTTGTGTCTTGAACACATCAATCAACAAGTATTTAACAAACAGTACAAAGATGTGAAAAATCCAAGACAATTCAGTAACAAAAAAATCAATGTGGAAAATAATTCGGGAACTGAGAAAAAAAGATAGAAGGAAAATAATCAAGCTGTTCAGCTAATATCTCCATGTTGGAAAAGACAGCATTACATGATCATACCCAGCTATACACAATTTTTTATTTAACTACCTACACCCTCCCCCTCCTTAAACCTGGTTCTAGTACAACACTAATCAAAACACATGCAACTGGAAGCCTGTCAATGTTTTCACTAAATTCAATGGACTGCCCCTTGCTTCAATAAATAATTTAAGTTTAAAAAAACAAATCTATTATTTTATTATTAACAGGTAGTATGAGAAGCACAGCACTGTGATGGGTAATACTCACTTGAGGAGTACCTCACGCAAGCCTTATGCATACCACAGCATATAAACAAAAGACAATTTCTGTAATTCTACAGAAAAGTTCTCGAATGCTAATAAATAAAATTTAAAAAAAGTTAAGACAACAAATAAAATTTAAAAAAAGTTAAGACAACCGTTTAAGGTCGTCTTAGTACATAATCTCAAATGAGGTCTGCAGTGTTAAAGACTACATTAACTTCCACGGGAGATTATGCCTCTCCATTTGAAAAGTTTTTTCAGTGCAAAACTTACCACGCCCAAAGGCGACGAATACCTGGGCACCCAGCCTACCACACACTACACAACCACTGTCCAGAGGTAGTTTGTGATTAGCAAATTACGGATGTAAATTAACATAAAACGCAGCAGCTCATCTATCACACACAGAAACATGAGTAAAAACCCAGAAGCAAAAACGCAGAAGCGGTACAACTCTAAAAAATATTCTCCCTTGCCTGAAGATATTTAAGAGCAAGGCAAGCCACAGACATTGACCAAGAAGAAAGCTTTGATTCACGCTGAGAAGAGCTGGAAGCAGTAGCGAACGCAGCCACACAGCACCTCCGAGAATAACGACACGCTGCCTATGAAAGCCCTCACTCAGCAAACCGCTCAGAGACCAGTTTTTCTATGCAAACACCCAGCCGGCAGGAAGCCTCCGTGCTAAAATGGCAGCTGAAACGCTTGAGACATCACGCTGTTGTTTCCCCTCCTCCGGGGCATTTTTCTCAGTAAGCACCACGTCGAGACGACGCTTAGCAACAGCCCGGGCCACGCTGCCTTTCGGCGGGCGGCAACCGTTCGCCCTCGCTCTCTGCCCTCCCGTCTACTGCGAACCCAGGCCGAAGGGCTCGGCCGCGAGGAGAAACGCGCGTTACCGACACGCACGGCGGGGGGCCGCGGCGGCGCACCGCGCGGTTTTCGCCGGGAGCGGCGGGGCCGAGCGAGCGGGAGGTTCGCGCGCAGCGATCGGGGGCGGCGGCCCGGGGGCGGCCTTTCGTGGGAG
>VZSC01010121.1:310583-333922 GCA_013398225.1 Steatornis caripensis | reverse complement strand
CCCGCCCGCCGCCGAGCGGCCCCGCTGCAGCCCCGGGGTGTCGCGGGCAGGGCCAGGGCCAGGGCCGGGCCCGGGGGCGAGGTGGGGCGCCTGAGGCTCGCGGTCCCTCAGCGTGCGCCAGGGTGAACGCTCCCCGGCGCCTGCAGCCCGCGGGGCGGTGCTGGGCGAGCCCCTGCCCGGCGCTGCCCCGGAGAGGAGCTGGGGTGTCGTGGAAGGGGAGAGGGAAGGTGTCACCGGGCCCCCCGGCTCCGCGGGGGCGGCCGAGGAGCCCTCGGCGTCGGTCGCTGTCGGCTCCTTTCAGAGCGGCTGGTGTGGACAGAAGAACAAACGTTTCTCAGGTTATCAACTCGGCTGTTCTTTGCTTGGGCCAGTTGCATAACTTTGAGCAATTCATAAAAGAAATGAAAAACTGAGTACAATGCCCAGATGTTTCCCACTTCAGACGATGCAACAAGCTCCTTTATCCTCAGATCACACACAGGGCTGGCTGGAACAACTTGAGAAATAAAATACGCTTTGCGAGAAAATCTGGTCTTGTGACTGGAAGAAAAAGAACAAGCAGATGAGAGGGAGTGTAATTTGAAAATCTTAAAAGAGGAAGAAAAAGGCTTCACCTGTCGCTACTGTCACAGCAGTGCTGTTGTGTTTCTTTGTTAAATTCAAAGTCTTGCTTCAATCCTCATAAAACCAGTGAAGAAGTAGAATAGAGATTGGTTGGTGGTGTCAGGTTTCAAGCAGTCATTTGATATAACTGTTACTGTGCGGTGGGATAATCTGTCATCTTACTTGGACTCCATTTCTTACTGTATGTTCTTTGTGTTTTTATCTTTGACATGAGGTTGCAGCATTAAAATAGTTCAATACTGGTAAACAAAATTGCTATTTTTAAAGTAATTTATTAGAGTCTTGAATTGAGGGCAAAATTAATTACTGGGAAGGGTGTTGGGTATAAGGAAACTCATTTAGTAAATGGTTGCAACCTAAGTTTGAAAATGTTTCTAGTGTAAGCCGCAGGAATCTTGTGAGCTGGTTTTAAGCAAGCGCAAGCCGAATCCAAAACGGTGCTGTATTATTTGTAGCCTTGAAGCCGGGTATGCTTTTGTGTCTTGCAGTTGTCATTGGTGTACGTTCTGTACCTGTTGTCAACTCGGCGGGCCCCTTACTCTGCTGAGTAGCAGACTTCAAGGACTCAGGTCGTAAAACATTTTTTGGGATGTGAACAGCTGTCCACAAAGAGTTTGAATGAGATGAACTCATGTCTTACAGACCATCAAATGGCCATCAGACACCACTAACCTTAGGGAAGTAACAGTTGGGATAACAGTAAACGCAATTGCCCTGGCATGCTGTTACTGCTAATTTCAGTCTTTATAGTCAGGAGTTCAAGATCCCCTTTTTTTTTTTTTTTTTCAAAAATGTGTTAATCTTTAGGCTTTGAAAATTTTGTAGCTATTAAAAATAATCACTATCATCACTGAAAATAATATGGATCACTTACTGCTGTATACGATACAGCAGTAAATGCTTCCTTTTCAGGTCACAGAAGTCAGGTGATACTGTGATCAGTGCCCAAATGTTTAGAGAGAAAGCGGCGAGTGGCAGGAACTGAACGATACCAGTAGGAGCAGTGGATATGCTTGTATTGCTGTCAGAGTATAAATACAGAGGTGGTAGCTGTGTCTGAATTCTAGTGGGGGCTTGGCTTTTCTTCTATGGCCTTGATCAGGCTCACAAAAACGTGTGACAGCCTATTGAAATCCACGCTCTTGTGACTTCTTGAAGACATACGCTCTCCTTAACTGGGACCAAGCCCAGCACATTCTCAAAGCATCTGGTTTTCCTCAGATAAAACCAGGAGAGAGATGAAGTCTCACCATGTTTGTTAGCATTATAACCTCGCCTTTCTTGAACGGCAGTATAATTGTGAAGAGGACATTGTCTTACAGCAGCTAAAAGATTATTTGTAGAGATTGTTTTTCAGCCTTGTAGCTGAAACAAGTCTAGGTGAAACTGTATGAAACAATACACTGGCATAGCACTACAGTAAAAAACAAAGAGAAGAAACCTGGCAGCTGGTTTGGCCTGCGTACTGTATGTAGCCCCAGATGGAGAAAGTAATTTAAATTAGCGCTCCGGAATGAGGTCTGGTCAAAATGTTTGAACACTTTCTATGAATCTGTTTGCAGCAGCTACAATGTTACTGGCACCCTTCCAGCCTTGCTGTCACAGCAATGCATTTCTTTAACAGTCTTGTCCAGTCTGTGTGGAAAAAAACCAGACTATGTCCACATTCGTTGGGGTACAGTTGCAAACATTTGCAGAGTTTGTTGTCTAAAGACTTTTGAAGTTGACCTTTCTTGACTTTGGCACCATACTTCTGTCCCATTTTAAGTAATTCCTTGTCAACTGCAGTGATTACAATGTGTTGTCAGTCACCTTGCTTTGTATCACAGTTAATTTATTTTTTAAAAAGTCTGTACAGATTGTTTCTAATCAGATGCTGCTGATGATTATTTTCCTCTAAACTCAATACGAATTTATTATTTGCCTGTCTCCTGATACAGTGACACATAAGCTACTGTGGTCAGTCCTGGGCTATTAGCGTGTTTCTTTATAATCCAAAGTTACATTGATTTTTAAAGAACATGTTAATAATAATAATAATAATTTTGATTGTTTAAAATTGTAACTGTAATTTGCTAGACTACTTTGGTGGTCAGTAAAAAGTGCATTTATCTGTTCATTGTGTTTAAAAAAACACCGAAACAACCAAACCAACCACCAAACAAGCCTAATGCAAAGCAGGGAAGGTTGGTTCCATTTTTGACTATGTCCAGTCCAGAAGTACAGTCCGGATCATTTAATTAGAGAAAAGATAGTAAAGGACCTAGGTTGCTCTTTAGCTTGTGTTTGTGGACTCACAGACAGCAAATAGTGACATTTTTAACTTCCTGGTGCCAAAAATCAGAGCTCTTGAGGTAGCATTTTGTATCTTAACTGACTTGATCTAGGCAAAATCAATAATGTAGCAGAACAGACCTATTAATCACAACAAACAATTGTTAGATCTCAGTGTAGATGCTCACAAACGGAGAACACCGAGGTGCAATCTTAGACTTGCTAGCATCTTAAAGGTAATTTGTTGAGTTTTATTTATGAAAACACTGCGTCCAAGGTTTTGCATTATTTCTTCTGAAGGAAATTTTTAAAGCTCAGTAGGCAATCCTTTTGAGAGAAGGATGGCAGCAGAGGGATTATAGCAGAGTTCAGCTTTGTATTCCCAAGTGCAACCTTGTCTTCCTTGATTTTGCTATTAAGAAAGCCTGTTCTGCAAATCAAATGCATGCATGAGGCTTGTACACGAACTCAGGCTGCCATGAAGTCACCGTTTAATGGGGCCTTTGTATTTTACTCTGCCAGTTACTTTTCTCGTGACTGGGGCTATTTTTAGTTTCTCCTAAGGGAAAAAAAAATCCCTTGTGTTTTTAACAGTTTGCATTCTGTTATAAGCCTTTGCTTTTCTTTCTGAATCTGACATTTTCTGGAGTGTTATACAACAGAGTGTTTGTCTCACCTGAATGTGCCGTTATTTATTTTGCTGATACAAAACACAGCTAAAAGCATTCTCATTGTTGCAGGCACTTGGCTTCTTGTGGTATTCTGATGACCAGAATTTCTCCTTTGCAAGTACCTGTAACGAGCCATACCATTTCAAGAACTTTCTTCAACATTGCTGCACCACTAGTGAATAAGAGAAAAGAATATTCTGAAAGAAGAATAATAGGGTTCGTATGGACTTGTGGAAAGAGACTTTATATGCTTATCAATTTTGTGTTTGTTGTGATTAGTCTGAAACACTAGAATTTCAAGGACTGAGCATCCCTGAAGACACATGCCCCCATGAGTCCGCCCAATGGGAGACTAGCAAGGAGTTTTGACTTTCAGAATTTGTAGACGTCAAGCTTTTCCAGTTTGAAATTGAGTACAAAAAATGTAGGAACCCAAAAACCTTGCCCCTTAGGAAGAAACAGCAGAAATAACCCTTCTATTCCATTAACAAAACAAAAGCAACCCTGAAAGGGAAGAACGCACTATTGATGTCATCTGGTGAGATGGGCATAAACCAACAGGTGTGAAAACTGTTGCTTTGCTCCCTGCTGTCCCAAACAGATGCTAATGTTTGTACTTACATTGTGGTGTACTTCTCACTTCTCGAGATTTTCTTCTTTCTTTAAAAGAAGGAAAATAATTAGTTGTGTGATGAAAAAAGGCACATAGAAAAAGATTTCAAAATCCCATTTGCCTTAAAGCTAGTGGGAAAATTCCAGTTAATTTGACGAGACTAGGATCTGCCCCCAGTCTCTGGTTCACAATAGTGTGAACTATTTGTTTATTAGTATAATTTTTTGATTATGCTTAACACTCAGTTATGTAGTCATTCTTGAACTGCAACAGATTTTGCAGTCACTTAAAAAGAGCCTCTGTCCAATAGTACTCACTGTTGAGTACTCTTAAACATATGCTTCATTTTGAACACAGTTGCAATTAAGCACCTACTTCAATTCTTTTCTGTGTCAGAACTAAAAATTAAACCCCATAGCTAGGTAATATGTTGCCACATTAGCATAGCATCAACCAAAATGTTGCCATCATATTCTTTCACATGATTTCAGTATCCTGCTTGAGCAGGGGGGTTGAACAAGATGACCTCCAGAGATCCCTTCCAACCTTAGCTGTTCTGTGATACTGTGAGGTTTTTCCATTGCATGTATTTTTTGATTAAGCTTTTTTTTTATTTGGACTGAAATAAGGAAAGTAGTGTTCCTCTATTTAAACCTTATGAAATACAGTACTTCCGTTTTGATACACCTTTTCTTGGTAGCGATGACACACGTGGATTCTTTATGTGGCATGTCTGAGATCTACCTAAATGAAGGCTGGAACTGAACTGTGCTGAAAAAACTATTTTTCCACTTGAAATGTATGCATATTTACCTGATATGGTAGAAAGCAGCAGACATGGGGCTCACTGTTCACTAACTTTGCTGCTGGATGTTGCGTGGGTTTTTGCATCTTTATGCAAAGACTTACCAGTTTATTACTTTTTTTTTCTCTTTTTAATTTCCAAAAACAGTGGTAGTGTTTTCAGGTGACTACATTCACCTTCCAAACTGCCATTTATACCATGTTTGAAACTTTTTAATACTGAATTTGAAATTAAAATACCTTGTAACTAATGTTCGTGTTTCTGTTTCCAGATATTCTATGCAGGAAATGTATGAAGTTGTTGCTGTTGTGGAGAATTACAAGCTATTTGTTCCTTGGTGTAAAAAGTCAGATATATTATCGAAGCGCTCTGGATACTGCAAAGCACAGCTAGAAATAGGATTCCCTCCTGTAGTAGAGAGGTATACATCGGTTGTTACCCTAGTGAGACCACATTTAGTTAAGGTAACTTTTTTTTTTCCTTAGCTGTAACTTTCTGTAACTTTTGTTTGTTGAAATTCAAATAATTCACTGGTGCTCCAAAACAAAACTGATAATAGAAGTGCTTTGTGTGGCTCAAAGATTGTGTTGCTTTTCTTTAAAGACTTAGGTTAACTGGAGAGAATTTGAATGTCTTTTTAAAACATAAGCTGCCAAATGAGGGGGAGGAATTGCTTTTTAATTTCCTTTTCCTGGAGAAACTAGCAGCCATTAATGAAGATATACCATTTTTGTTTCGTTTTGTTAAAATTTTGCCCAAGCCTCTCTAAATGTGAAATTAATACTCACTTGAAAGTTATCTTTGACAACTGTAGCTTACGATGCCTTAGCAAAATCGGTATCTGTCATTACTTTTCTTCTGATGATTTTACCTAGCTAATACGAGAAGTCTTAAGTTTAAGTGTAGGATCTGCTGAAGAACTTGCTATTCAGTGTATTGATGAGAAGATAGAAGAGTGGCTTTAAAGTCCATTTTTTAGAATTAATTTGTTCAGAAGAAAAACAGTTGTATTTCTCCTCCTTTCAGCTTTTCAAGAGCAATAATTTAAAACGTCAATGGATAAATTTTAAATGACATCTGGATCTTCTGACTAATTTGCCTTGTATGTTCAAATCTTTTTTGGTTAGAACAGCTCAGAACAGATTTCTTACAGGAAAACTGCCCCTCTCTTCATGTGGCAGATCTTGGCTATTTTTCTGAGCAACTAGTGGAATTACAATAGTTGATTGCTGTTCGAGATAATTGTTTGGATATCCTATTTCACTATAGTTTTCTAGGCTTCATCTTAAGAGACACTGCTCAAAACAGAACCTGTGTTTCTTAAGTACACGGGAGACATGAATTGGAAAGAGAATATGCAAAGTGCTTTTATTCAAGGGACTTACTGTTTCTGGAAAGAAAAAAAAATTATCTTCCTTTATTAAGAATGTTGAACAGCTGCAATGAAAAATCTGCATTTTACGTGCTGACTGCTTTCTTTTCCTAGTCTTCCCTGGCAAGACTGGCTTTTTCCTTTCACACAGCTATGAGATTGGCTTACCAACTCTTTTTCCCTCTAATTCACTCAAAAGAGGATTTCTTGTCTCAGAAAAGTCCATGAAAGTGGTGAGGAGAACTGTTTCTTTAGATTTCCTCCTCCTAGACCTATTAGCGTTTTCTCTGCTGGGATTATATTTCCTGGAAGTTTACATTTTGTTCATATAACTGTAGGAACATTTCTAGAGAAGTGAATGTGTGTTTGAACTACTTCACTATCCTCAGAAATAACTCTGGGCAAAGGCAGCTTGCATGGTAGTCTAGCGTAGCAGGCTACTGGTGGTGACACAACGAGCACAGATTTGTTGCTTACGGCAGCAGTGCTTAAGCAATGGAAAAATCAGACTGGTAGCAGCAGCTCTTGCCGCAGAGGAGAGCATGGAGTCAGTTTGCTACTTAGAAGGTTGGGAGCAAGGGGGACACACTGGCAATTTTCCCATTCTTCCTGCCCTTTTGGCAGCAACAGGAAAAGCAAGCCCAGCTCTTTGCATCCAGTCTTCCCTCTACTCCTCCCCTTTCTGTTGTAGAAGTAGCAAGGCACTGCATCTCATTCCTGGCAGAAAAATGTAGGTATTTTTGTGCTGCTGATTAGTCTTTGAGATGGCTTACCTTACCATGGCTTTCAAAACACAAGCGACATCTATTTGTTATGGGTAGTCTTGTTGGAGCAGAGCTGCTTGTGGTAGCAGAACTTGTAAAAAAACTTGTAAAAAAAGAGTTTAAAAAGAGCAGAAAGAGTTTAAAAAGCAGAACTTGTAAAAAAAAGAGTTTAAAGAACTTGTAAAAAAAGAGTTTAAAAAAAAAGTTTCAGAAATTCTCTCTAGAAATGCTAAGCCAATTGAGATTATGTATTTGGATGATTTTGAAGTATATGTCTTTCAATCTTTTTTATAATATAGCCACACAAAATCAGGTATATGTGCTAAAAGCAAAATGAGTGAAAACAAGGGCCGTATTATCACAAAAACTATGTACTGCAAATACTTTATTGTTTTAAAGGAGGATTGTATGCAAGCACTCCTGAAACATTAGTTAAATACGGCTTGCCGGTATCTAAAAGCCAACATATAAGCTGATGATGAACCTGAGTGTATAGTCTTATTGACTTCCTGGTAGCTCTTGATCACAACAGTATGTTGTGACAGATAATGTTTGGAGTTTGGCTTTAATCAGTTTTGTTTTGATGCTAAGCATTTCTATAGGCCAAGACTACCGGTATATATGTCAGTATATAAAATGTTCTATATGTGTAATGATAAAAAATTAAATACAGACCCAGTAAATATCCATATCCCTTGCTTAAAGCCATGTTGTTCAAACTTCTGGTATATAGCAGTAGCATTATTTTGGTGTTCTATGCATCATGCCAGAGATCTGTTTTATAACACAAAAATTTTTCCTCTCCCATAACAGGAATTCAGTTATTTTGCCGTAAATGACAGTGTGCAAATGGGAGCTCATGTTGGCTGCACTATAAGAATAATTTTAACTATGCCTTGACCTTCACTGTCTAACAAAATGCAAATCCAAACTTCAGTAATACCAATTTGTAACATCTGTAAAAGCCTAATCGGAGCTTGACTTTTTAAACTTTCTTTTAGGCATCCTGCACGGATGGAAAACTATTTAATCACTTGGAAACAGTGTGGCGTTTCAGCCCAGGTATCCCTGGTTATCCAAGGACGTGTACATTGGATTTTTCTGTAAGTATAGTAATGAAGACTACCACGTGCTAGGAACAGGGCATACACACAGGATCTTCAACTGTGCTTTTTAGTTTTTTAATGCCTGGTCCTATTTTTTGGGTTTGTTTTGTTTTGTTTTGTTTTTCAAAACAGATACACGTGGAAAACAAGTTAGTTTTAGTCACTACTATCCAAAAACATTTTTGCAGACTTTACTACGTGTGAACTGCCACGGTGTCCTTTAGAGACCAGCAGTCTTCTGTGAGGTGTCTGCCTGTCATGGAACAGTCTAGGGATTGGTATCTCTCACCATACAATCCTAAGCATGCTGAAGTGTTTAGATAGTCAAATACAGAGGGAGAAATACTAAACATACTTTGCTATTTCCTTTAATTACTCTACAACCTAAGTGCTCATGGTACCAGAAAGTAGGCTTCTCCCGTCTGGCCTGTTTGGCCTGCAGTTTGGTCAATTTAATTTCCTGGCTTCCAATTTTATTCTTTCATGTATTTTAGGTCTTACTCCTTCCTTCTGTAATATAATAGATTTTTGCTATCTTTCTGCTCTGTGATGGGATATCACTGCAGCTCAAGACTATTGCTGTTCAAATCTAGTACCTGATTTAGCCTCTTACTCCTAGACAAGTTGTTTTCCACTTAGGTTATTGCTTTTCCATTTTGTCTATTTAGTCTGTAATCACATTTTTTTCTTAGGTTTCATAGCGTTAAGAGTAGGTGTTGCATTGAGCACGTAACTAAGATGGGTTCAGAACAGGCTATAAAACTACACAGAAATGGGTTGATCCTGCTGCCATCTACTGGGATACTCCGCTTTAAAAATTATCTTTGGTAAATAGGAAAAAGAGCTTTTGGAGTATTTGTAAACTGGCACATTAATCTCCTTGGGTTAATAACTTTCATCTTATTGCTGTATTGCACTTCACACAGTTTAACAGTAAAAAAGAATCTATATATAAATTAATCAAAATTTTATATATAAAAATGAATCAAAAAAATACATTTCTCATGGGATTTGGCAGCAATGTTTGCATGCTATTTGCTCATGGTATTTTAATTTTTCCAGGTATATAAACACCAGTTCCTGCTACTGGCCAGTGCATAAGCTAGCTTATAACCTGAGCCATAAATCAGTAGAGAAAACTTGAATTAAGCAAGTGCTTAAGCCCTATAATCTAAGTACTGAGGCTGTGAGGAAAACTCCCCCCAAGCCACATTTCAGGTCAAGAACTTCAGTTAAAGGGAGTCAAAACTGGACTTAAAATGGACATTTTCACTCTCCTGGGGAAACACTACTGATAGTTCTTACTGCTTACCCCATTTTGAGGTAGCAGAAGCAAACATAGCCAGATGAGCAGGGAGGTGCCTCACAAAGGCAAGTCCTTAAGGCCCCTTGCTAGTTACTGACCTGCTCTGGTACTTGCCTTTGGGCCTGTGCAGATAGGCATGATAAGCATTTCACAAACTTGTCAAAACATACTGTGCAACTACAAATATTTGAGAGAAAACTTTGATCTCAAGAATGCTCGTTTGCTTTAGAAAATGTAATTTGAGTTTTGGGTTATGGTGTTTCCCACAAGTTACCATATGGCTGTTTTGCCAGCCTGATACAGATTGCAGCACAGCACCATTTTTACCATCTGCAAACTTTGTAAACTTCAAGTTTTTACATACTTACTGAACACTATGCCAAACTCATTATCCTTGCTCTGTAGAACTCTACATACTCTAAATGACAACCCTCAGACTTGCAAAAGGCACGCTCATTTTACTGATGCTTGAGGTCAAACAAATGTAAATGAAGTTATACCTGCCTTACAGCCCAAGCAGTTTAATTACTTCTGTGCTACTGTTTCCAGTTAATATGCATTACTCATAAGCAACTTGAGAGAAGCCGTGTATGCTCCATTAGGCATTTCATCTGCCAGCTTCTCAAGAATGACAAAATCTCAATCCAAAAGACATGCTATAGCAGGAGTGATGATAAAATGGCAGAAGAGCAACCTGTTTCTTCTCATGAAAATTCTGTAATCGTTTCGGGAAGCTGTGTATTCCAAAACAATGCAATTCCGTAGCCTTGGGGACTGTTATCTGACTAGACTGAAGGCCAGCACAGCACAAAACTATAATTGAAGGCTATTTGACATAAAAGTGACCTTTTCTTTTGAGAGTGGAGAGAGCAAGCAAACTCCCTGTGCCCCTGCTATAACTGCTAACTGCTACAGTAACTTCGTTTTAACTGCAAGATTCAGTAGCTAAAAGGAAACACCGAAGCTCAGTCCTAGGCATTGCAGCAGGAGGCAGGAGGGCTTCGTACAGAGGAGTTCACCCCTCCCTCTGTGCTCTGACACTGCCTGCCCCGTCAGGGCAGCAAAGGTCGGGACTGGGAGGTGTTCAGGTAGGAGATAGGGCACACAAAAGCAAATTTGTAGCTTTAGTCAGTAAATTGCTCTTGTTTGAACATACCATAACTACAGCTACCAAGGTGGAAAGGCTGATTTAAAACATTGGTATTTAAGAGGTAGCTATTTCGAGCTGCTTTTAAATGCCTCTTGGGTTTGCTCCAGCTTACCTGTAAGTCTGCTGTCTTTGCCACGCAGGGTTTTCTTCAGCCAGCTTTTGTCCCCAAGTGAATTCTGTGTCCAAAGTAACAAAGTTATTGTTTGTCAGTAGCTTCTCATTATCCCAAACCTTTTACTTACGTTTTGTGATGCATCATTTATTAAGTAAAATAGTTTAGATACATGGAAATGATTAGTAAAGTAAATTATTAAGTAAAATACAGTTAGTTTAGATAAACGGAAATGATTACTTCAGAGAACTGAACAAAATGATTCTTCTAATTGGAAAGGCCCAGGAGACAGTCCTCTGACAAAAGAATAAGGCTTTTCTTCCCAGACACGCATGCCCATAGCTCAGTTTTAACTGTTCTTTCTTCCATAGCTCACGTGCAGAGTAACTGGAGAGCCTTTAATTGAAGTTGTTTATTTGTAACAGCATATACGGAAAAACAATTCTTCTCTACGTTCTTCAACAGGTTTCTTTTGAATTTCGTTCACTTCTACACTCAAAACTTGCTACGCTATTTTTTGACGAAGTGGTAAAGCAGATGGTAGCTGCCTTTGAAAGAAGAGCATCCAAACTCCATGGCCCAGAAACAACCATACCTCGGGAGCTAATGCTTCATGAAGTTCATCACACATAAAAGGGAAAATTGTAACAACCTCTACTATAAACTTGTCTGTACACTTCGTTCGTGCAAGAGGTGCCATGCTCCTCCTTTGGGGCATCCATTTCTTAGCTGAGCTTTGTGTGCAATTTCATACTGTACAGAACATACCTGTTCAGCCAGATGTATATAAAATGTTTGAGCTGCAATCAAGGGCAACTTAAAGCATTATCAGAAATAGACAGTTGGCAGCTACTGTAACACAAGGTATCTCAGGCTGCTGTTTATTTGTGTAATCACAGTAAGTTCTGCCTTATCCAAGCTTATGACTTGTTTAGCATTGTAACATATTAACGCAAGTTTAAGTTATTAGTAGTGTGAATGTAACTTAACAGCATCAACTCTGCCAACTCTGGCCAAGCAGAGGGAAACTGCCATTCTGGCTTTCAGGAGTATGAACAGTCTGTCAAGCATTGAGTAGCAGGTGCTTTTAATCCAAATGAATGACATAGGTACCTAAGTCAGGAGTCTCCAGCTGCTGTTCAACTGTGACCAGCAACTGCAATGGAAAAAAACAAACCTGGACACTTTTTTCCGATGTTAAACGTAAGGGGCACAGGTAACAGGTACTATAGTCAGAGTGCAGGAGTTTCAGCTCTAGCCAGTGGTTCTTAGCTGTCTGGGCTCCAGCCACTTGTTGAATTCATAGTATGTTTGGCAGGTGGAACTTGCCTACCTGCGCCTCTTTCCCTGCTACACATTACACTTAGGTTATGGTAGATACACCTCACCTAATGCAAATACTCCCAACACAACTTTAAACTGCGTAAATGAGCGTTACCTCTCTGAAAACTAGGGCACAGATGCACATTCTGCACCACAGTGCTGTCCTCCCTGGGAGGAGGGAACAAGATGTCCTCTGCTTACTGCAGATAAGCACACCCGAGGCCAGTTGTCATTAAATAACACATAACAGCTAAATCTTACTTCTTAGTTATATTTCAGTACCATACTACCATTTAATTATCAAGTCTATTATGATGGTACCAGCTCTCTTGATTAAATTCCTTTTCAGTAGTTCTATTCCTGACATTAATACTCCCTTTCCAGTCTCTGTAGAAACCAAAGAGGCAGCTTTAAATCCCACCTGTATGGTAATACTGCCCTGCATTACCAAGTTTCCTCACAGAAACTAGGTGAAGTTTCAGGTCAGGTGTTGAAGCTCATCCTTCCTCCAAAGCATCAATGATCCACATGATGACTACAGAATAGTGTATTAAAAGGGCACAGGAAGCTACAGTTGAGGACAAAGACAGCCCTGAGCATTTTCAGACCATTTAGATACTTTTTCAGAAAGTGCAATTCAAGGTCACCCGACCTAGCTGTGAAAGATAGCACTTGTCAAAGGCAGGAAGATGGGGAAAGTGCCCGCTGGATTAAGAGGTCAGTTTTACAGCACTGAGAAGCTGCAAAGCAATTTTGTTTAAGACAATCTGAGATAAACACACGTAAGTTTGGGAACACCAGTTTTGAAGTTTGAAAAGCAGGCAGAAAGACTTTATGCATTGCTGTTATTGGCTCTGTCAGGTCAAAGCACATGGGTGACACAAAGCTGTCACCTTTTTAAGGGTAAAGCAGCATCTAGTGCAAAATAGTTCAGACTAAGTCCTGGAGCCCATGACCAGAAAGCCAGAAGACTGGAGGTCTCAGGGCAAGGAGGTAACCACATACTACACCTAAGCAAGACAAGGATTTCAAAACCCCACAGCCCTTTCTTGGCAAAGACAACCTACCCTCTTCACATGCTCTGGGCCCCCTCCCTCCCCCAGCACAGTGAAAGGGGCANCCAGAAAGCCAGAAGACTGGAGGTCTCAGGGCAAGGAGGTAACCACATACTACACCTAAGCAAGACAAGGATTTCAAAACCCCACAGCCCTTTCTTGGCAAAGACAACCTACCCTCTTCACGTGCTCTGGGCCCCCTCCCTCCCCCAGCACGGTGAAAGGGGCACTGGGCCTGGTCTAGCACATGCCACAAGCAGCACAGACTGGGGCAAAACAAAGTCCATGCACGTGCCTTGTTTTCATAGCATTGTTTAATGTTGCAAAGAACTGTAGCATCAGTTCAGCTTAGGTATTTCTTAACAAAATTAAAGTCACTTGTATTTCTGAGAAACATTCTAGACAAAGGAATGTTTCCTGGAGGGAAAGGCTCTGTCCTTTCCCTGCCAAAGTGTCAGATTTCTAGCAAATCTTAGAAGCAGCAGCAGGCTGTCGAGGTTCTCCATGACTACAGCTTTGTGTGCAGATGAATAAGGTGATACATTTCATAACTTTTGAGCAGTTTGTTTTATTACATAAAGGTCACATAACTGTATATTTGCCTACTTTGTACACAATTGTCTAGTCTCACACACAGTGGCTTTCAAGTTCTTCCTAGTACTGGCAAGCACCGATAGATTCTGAAACAGAGTATCAAGTGCCTTAAGTTTAAATCAGGACCTTGGCAGATGGATCTTGCACCCGGTTATCAGGAATGTACAAATGTCTTTATTCAAAAAATACAAAATAAATTATCTGTAGGCATGGACAATGACTGTAAACAATTACACGTGTGTTAAATGAAATCCAGTAACTGATGGTTACAGTGATTCTTTTAAACACCAGCCTCACTTCAGTCACTATCCCCCTGCTTGCACTGACAGCTGAAGGTTTTAAAGTCAGAACCATCATCAGTCTCAAACAGCACAGCTCATGATGCACTCTGATCTTGGGAATTAGAACATGCCACCCCCCATTCCTCCACCCATCCCACCCATTCCTCCCATTGCCGGCTCCTTTTCTTCCTTCGGAATTTCAGTCACCACTGCTTCTGCTGTCGATAAGAGAGATGCAACACCTGCAGCATCCATCAGAGCAGTTCTCACAACCTAAGAACAGGGAAGAAGCAATTTGATACCTGCTGACTGGCAGGTGAGGTGGGAGGAAGGGAAGCTGACAATTAAGACTCTTTTAGGTTACCTTTGTTGGGTCTATGATTCCTTTTTCTACCATATTCACAAAGTCCCCAAGCATTGCATCATAGCCAACTTCTGATGGACTCTGCAGGATTTTTTCAACTATTAATGATCCTTCAACACCTGCATTCTTTGCAATAGTCATGGCTGGAATTTTCAGCGTTCTCTTTATTATTTCAATGCCTGTAAGAAAAAGAACATTTAGAATTACATGTTACAGGCGCTATTCCGACTGCCAAGGCATGCATTCGTGTGCTGGAGAGCAATACAAAAAAAGAGAACCCTCTGAGCAAGAGCAGAAGGTATTTTTGTCAATTCCAGGGGAGAAAGTTCTCTGCTACTCAACGTTTGTCAACAAATGACATCTTTGCAGGATGTTCACACGCGTCTTAGTTTTACTTCTGCAAAAGGTAGTAAGAAGCATTATTATTGCAGCATGGCACAAAGCCTTTTCCCCTTTGATTTGCCACACAGTATCCTAAGCATTCTTAGATTTTATGTCTGTCTGCAGCGGCCGTAACAGTCAACCCAACTCTTCCTTCAATGGTTTGCAATTCTTCGCAGGGGGGTACTGCTGCTTTATTGTTACTGGTTCTTTCACATCCAAGTCAGGGACACAGTGAAAGCTCCTTCCTACTGTAAAGCAGAGGCCACCATGCCAAGGGGGTATAAGGTTCTAAAGATCAGGTAACTAAAAACTCACTGAAAGCAATCTGTATTTAATCTTACAAAGCCTCAGGATAGAAAAAATCTATTCTTAACACTTACACACAGACATACATGCAAGTAATTTACTTACCAATTTTCTGATCTTCATTGGCTGGAGCTAAGGCATCTAATGCTGGAATGCAGCGAAGCAATGCACAGCCACCACCCGGAACGATGCCTTCCTCGACAGCAGCACGGGTTGCGTTCAGGGCATCAGTAACTCTGTCTTTCTTCTCATTCACTTCAACATCACTTGTGCCACCAACCTACAACAAGCAAGCCACATGTCAAGGCCACACAAGGAGTCCGGGTGGAGAGCACTGCTGGCTGTGGAACTGCTGCCGCAAAATTAGCTAACCAACTTGAGTCATTAATTAGAAAGTGCCAGAAAGGAAACCCATGCTCTCCCATACTGGCAACGTTCTTTTGTACCTCAGCGCTCAAGAAGCCTAAACACACAGTTTAGTTGATTATTTCATCAACTTCTTAATACCAAAACATAGGAGTGCAGGAAGCCAAATTCCTTATCCAAATCAACAGCTAACATGACAAGGCAACCACACCATGGCAACTTAGATTGGCAATAAAGGACTGATACCGCCCCTTTCTCAGTTGAACTTCTCACCTTCAATACCGCTACGCCATCAGAGAGCTTAGCCAATCGCTCGTTCAGCTTCTCTTTTTCATAGTCACTTGTGGTAACTTCTAGCTGTTCAATAATTTCTTGAATACGTTTTTCAATTTGAGCCTTTTCACCCTTCCCCTTTAGAAGCATGGTGTCATCTTTTGTCACAATGACCTCTCCAACTTTACCAAAGTCATGAGGCTGAATGTCTTCCACATTTAGGGTCAAACCCTCTTCTCCAAACACCTGAAACAGATTACATGGAAAGTTGGAATTCACAGCTTCTCCGTATGCAGATTCTTTCTTTACAGACACACAAACACACACCGTCTAATCGCACTACTGCAGCTAAGTTGAAGGAAACTCTTCCCTTCTCCTAACAGAGCCTAAGCACGCAGGTACCTCAAACTGGCCCTCACGGAAGAGGTTGCTGCCAACGTCTCATTCGGCACCGACTAATGTAGTAACTCACTGATTCAGAGTGCCTGGAAAGTTGGGTTGTGTTACAGAATCCTCTGTGTATTTCAAGAAGTTACGCATATTGGCACTGAACTGACTTCAGGACAGAGTTTGCTGGTTTTCTTACTTTGTGCTCCACTTAGCTTACATTAAGCTTTATTCCAATAACCCCTTTGGGTCCCAGTATCATGCTATAATTTTGAAGTGTTTATTAAAAAAAGCAGCATAAAGGGACACTAATCTGCTCGTCAACTATTTGAGAAGTTGAATACGAAAGAAAGTTATCCAGTCTATTCCAAACACTTGAAAGAATTATATTTGTCATACTCAAGTCTGGGCAACTGCAAGACAATCAGTTTTATGAGGCAGCAAGGAAGCTTTGCTGTTTCTAAGAAATTTCCCTGATGTTCCTCCTGCCCCTGAACAACCTAAATGCTACAAGGAAGCTGTGTGTAACTTCAGCCAGTTAAAAGGACATACTGGTTGGTCAGGGCTGTATTACACAGCAATTATCAGTATCAGCATTTAAAAAAATATGAAGATTCAAACATTAGAGTTACTGTTACATTTTTGAAAGAACAGGACACAGCCTGCAATACAGCAAATACAAGCCATGGACCTAAAAATACACGTTCTTTTCCTCCTTAAATACATTCGCATTTCATAGAGCAAAAAGCCAATTAGTACATCATTACTTACAGCACCACCGGTAGCAATCGCCATATCCTTAAGCTGGTTTTTCCTGTTGTCACCAAAACCTGGTGCTTTTACAGCAACAACCTGAAGACCAACCTTCAGTCTGAAAAGAATTCAGAGTGTGACATTCTACATGTGTTCAGAGAACAAGTCTAATTACTAAACCCCATTATTTCAGTACAGCTCTAACAACCAAGCAAACAAAGAGACCTTCAGGAACTGAGACTGATTGCTATAAAAGGTTGTTAGGAAACAACAGAAATTCTGTCTGAACTGATGCACAGCATGGCTGTATACAGAAGCTGCTGTTTATTTGGTACTCGTAAGAGAACAGACAAAAGCACTACACCGCAGCAAATTCAAACATACACTTTTGTACGTTTTCCTTTAAAAGGATGAAAACACACAAAATACCAGTATTTGTCTATAAGTATGGATTTTAAGCCTCACCTGTTCAAGACTAGAGTGCTGAGGGCTTCTCCGTCAACATCTTCAGCAATAATGACCAAAGGTTTGCGGTGAGCATTGGCAATTTCAAGAGCTGGAACTATGGACTGTACACTAGAAATCTTCTTTTCACTGATTAGAACATAAGCATCCTGGAATTCACATTTCTGTCCTGCAGAAACAACAGACATTATCTGCACAATCTGATTATAAAAACATATCAAGCATTCTGTTACACTTAAGGAGCTACTTTGGAGAAACTGCTGCACTTTTCAACAGCATTAAAAAAAAAAAAAGAGACAGACAAATTGTTTTCTCCAAGACTCCACTTTCAACTCTATATTGTTCTGGAACGTTGCAGGGCCAGCCTGATGTTAGCATGGACACCGTCCACACTTAGCAAAGAAGAGAGAAAACCCATGGACTCCCAAGTTTCTAGTAAGAGTTCAAAGTTTCTGATGGGGAAGGGCCCCACTGTCCTATTCACTGTGGTATGTAGCATAATGGATTGCGAAGTCTTTGGAACAGGTATCATTATTTCTAACTTACAAGAGCCACTGTAAGGTATGTGACACGTGTTATTGTTAACTCACCTTTGGTTGTATTAATAAAATATGGAGAGATGTAGCCTCTATCAAATTTCATACCCTCAATGATTTCCAATTCATCGTTCAGAGTTTTTCCATCCTGTTTAGATGCAAGAGAAGTCTACATTAAAGACCTCTTATTTACTACCAAAAGCACAAGTGTATTTTTAGCATACTATGCAGAACAATGAAAGACTCTGCAACACATATCAGTTATGTGCTTCCCTTAAAAATAAAAGGATTCTAAGAGGGAACAGTGATCAAACCCTGCTCTAAAGGAGTGGGGGACGGAGGAATTACAGAGGGATGGATACTGTATGTGAGCAGCAGCAGCTACATCACATGCCAGAGAAGCCAGCCCTAACTGGAGAAGAGACAGCCATTTTGCACCTGGTCCATGACTTGGCCAGTTCTTACCTTGACAGTGATCACACCCTTTCGTCCAACTTTTTTCATTGCATCAGATATTATATTGCCAATTTCCTCATCTCCATTCGCTGATATTGTGGCAACCTGAAACAGTAAGCCATTTAATCTCATTTCACAAAGCAAGTGATCTGTTTCCTCCCTATAAAGAAAACCAGAACAACCATTTTCAAATTCTCACACTTCCTGATGAGACAGGGCAGCTGACTGCAGCACACCAGCACCAGGATCCAAGAACTGTGTTAGAAGGGCTAACGGCTCTTGGGCAGCTTGAGCACAGGGCCAGATCCCCCTGCACTGGCCTCAGGCAGCACGCACAGGCCATCTGAATCTGCAGCCATGGGGAGAAACACACTACGAAGGCCAACACACCCGGTGCCTGATACTCAGCTGGGCACCCACCTCAGCCTGAACGTCCCACAGCAGATCCACCACGCCCCCAGAAGTCCGCCATCACCTCCCATCCACAAACACATCTTTGCTCTCGTCAATTCTTCCCAAGTACACCAATTTGTTTTAAGACCACATTTTGGAACGAAACTTGAAGATGAGAAAGCCTGCCTATTTCTGAACTAACTTCTAGCAGTGTAGTTGAAGGCAAAATATTGGAAGTGTTAAATAGTTCAAGAAAATGTGTTACCATGAAGATCATTCAATGAAACATACTCTGAATCTTGATATACGAAAAATATTCAGGTGTCATATATGCACAACCTAGCTCCATTAAACCTGACTTCACAGAACTTTTTCTGAAGAACAGTTATGTAAACTTGGTTTAGTTTTTTTTTACCTGTGCAATTTCTTCTGGAGTTGTAACAGGTTTAGACAGCTTCTTCAGTTCAGCTATGACAGCATCAACTGCAAGCATCACCCCTAGAGATGAACAGAACACTTGTGAGTGAACAAAACACGGTATATATACAGTGCAGAAAAAAGCCAGCAACCCACAAACAGGTTAAGTTTCAAACCAAAGTCCACATTGCAAAAACGCATCAAGTTTGCACGTCCAAAAACAAATGACTAGCAGTTCCAGTTCCATGTTGTCATTTGTATACCTAGTGATCATTTTCTGGAGTTGGTGCACCATACTTTCCGTCAGGATCAAAACTTACGGCAATTTACACGGCACCAGTAAACTTCTATACTGATCAAAAATGGTTGTAAATGGAGCTTACCTATGACAAATTAAACAAGCTAATGACATATAAAATAGCAAAACGATTAGAAAAAAATGAAAAACTGTTCAGAGTAAGTAACCTAACAGAAACAAGTGAGTTCTCTGCACATCACTCTTCATCTAGAGCTTTGTGTGGCTCTTCAAAAATGAAGGCAACTTACTCGGGAAGCCAGTCAAATTTGAGATGTGAAAAGTAGAAACACAGTGACTAAACATTAAAAACAAGGGAAAAAAAATTACCCCTCCTGATTTCTACTGGGTTAGCTCCTTTGCTGATCTTCTCAAAGCCTTCCTTGGCAATAGCACGTGCAAGTACCGTTGCAGTAGTGGTGCCATCTCCTGCTTCTTCATTTGTGTTGTTGGCAACATCTTGAACTAACCTGGCTCCAATATTTTTGTATTTGTCTTTTAAGTCAATTGCCTTTGCTACTGTTACACCGTCTTTTGTCACTTTGGGACTTCCCCAGCTTTGTTCAATAATAACTGTTCTTCCCTAGGGTGACAAAGAACAAGTATTAATTCAAAGCCACATAATCCACAGCATTTTAGTCTAAGAGTTCACCTAAAGATGCGAATCCTTTTGAACAGCCACAGCCAAACAGAAACATCCCTTTGCACAGAGCTTTCAGCTGGGACTTTTTTAAAGCATGCACATTTCCGAAGTTCTGCAAAACTGGAAAAATAGCTCAAAGGTTTTATACTTTCACAGAATGAGGCTTCATTCCACAGCCATAATGCTCAATATCACAGACTATGAAGTCTGCAACTAAAATAAGACCGGCCTTACAAAGAAAAGTAAATGAACAGATTCCCTCTAACACTGCTGTTTTCCCCTAAAACTAAAATATATCAACATACTGAACTAACTTTGCAAAATTTCCATCAAATCACAATAAAAAGTATCATAATACAAAGCTCAATTTGTTGCATGTTCTGGGTGAAAAAAAAGCGGAGACTTGCAAACCTTATTAGTGATTAGCAAAGAGAACTGAGAATATTTAACAAATTTGTGTAACTTACTGCAATACTTCCTCAAACACTGCCAGTTAACAAGCCGTGCTTCTCTTAGCCTGCACTTGCATTCAACAAAAGCTGGACTATCCTATGCAACATATGCAGACACAGTTAATATGAGAAACTATGGGCCATGCAAGGAGCACAGGCCAGATGCACCTGCACATGACGATCGCTTGTTCCCAAATGAATTCAATAGCTTTAACAGCTGCCCCAATCAGTCATGTTCCAGTTTGCGCTGGAGGCAGCAGAAATGCAAGGAGCCACCTCTGGCCTGCTGCTGCCCTGGAATTCTTTCGCTATCCTGACAGCTGGAGATGTTGCAAGAGGGGCAGGGAGAGGAACTGCCCCACCCTACCAGCGTTGCTGCTGGCTGACCATGCACAAGTCCCCTCGCTGGCCTGTCAGCTCCAGCTCAGAGCTGACCACACTGGCTCCTGCCGAGACACTGCCATAGCCGATCACATCAGTGCGGCTGCAGCTCCCACCGGAGTCTGGATCACGTGCCAAGCAAGCTAGCTAAGGACACCCATACAGCATGCTACCGCTATGGTGCACTGTGTTCCTTGCTTGCACAGAGCCCACTCACATCTGCCTCAATGATTTAACTAACTTGGGATTCCTGCCATGCAGGAGGCTACACTTCTTCTGAAGTACAACAGGCCCTAGAAGCTGCAGAACAAACATTACGCTTCAGTTACTAGCACTGAGAGCATGTGAAAGAGTTTACATAGTTCTAACTCTGTGCTATAAAACATGCCAAAATAATGCAGAATCTGACTTCTTATTGCTATTTCATTTGAAACTCCAAACTCTAAAAGTGGTTAAAGAGTAAGAAAACTCTTTCTGGAGCATCCTGCTACTGATAAATTCTTCACGCAGCCTCTTCCTTGTTTTGCTTAATTTTTGTCTTTATTTTGTCATGGTTTATTCCAAATGTTTCTTTAGTAGCTACGAGGAGAGCAGCACAACAAAAACTACTTATATCCGATCACATTAAAGGACTTACACTCAACACTTTCCATATGTTTCTAAGAAAAGGAAGAGCACCAGTAAATGCACAGGCATTCTGAATGGTCCTACAAATCAAGAATCTAAGCAATCCATATAAACTAGTTCTTGACAAGGTGATCACCACGTTGACAGCAATATCAAAACATTGCGTGAGACTGCAAACCGTGTTTCTTTAAACACAGAACAGTGCCAAAGGGAAGTTTCCTCACCAGAGTGATGTTTTTTAAAAATGCTGAAAACAGAATCAGACATTACAGTACAATCCCTAAATCTCTACAAATACATGGAGAACAGCACAAAGGCAGAACACTGAAGCAAAAACCCCACAAGGTTACAGTAAGTTGCACCGGAACTGCCCTTTAACCACTGCATTAAAAGTATGCTTAAGCATTCATGAAGTAGCCTGATCCAAAAAAACAAGAGTTAAATTAACTGACTACACTTAAACTTTGCTCCTTTTTGGAGAACAGCAACGGCTTGCTGACATCACTGTTCCTTAACCTTCACCTGCTCAGCTTATGGCATTTTTGCCTTTAAATAAAGCTAACAGAGCACCAAAAATGTGCAAGAAATGCATGAATGAATTCTACAGAGGCCAAGAAGCCTTGAGAAGAACTACCAGCATATGCTGTTTTATATGGAACAGACATTCCTATGAGCCCAAAGAAAACTGGCACCTCTTCCTTAAAAAGGAATCTCATTTCAAGCCTTACTGCACGTTGCATGACTATGCAAATACAGTAACTAGTTTTCCAGAAGACCTAGAACTTACAAGGAATCACGCACTATACTCTGTTCTATACACAACACAGATTAATGCCCCTGTCATGAAATTTCACTAAAGCTGGTAACATTTACCAGCCAACTGAAACCTCAACGTTACCCTTTCAATATTTCTTTTACCTTGCTAGCACTAAAAGGTAAAGGGATACAAAACAGTAATTTGTAAAAAAAACCCACAACCAACCCAAACCCAAAAAACCCAGTCTCATTAACCCACCTCATGATACAGTTAAATTATCCAGCGCATTGTTAAAGGTCGTCACCTGAGCCACGGTAAGCTATTGTGCACATCTTAACCCTCAAGCTGTTCAAACAAATAACGCTGTGCCTTTCCCAATGATCCAACCCATTTTACTTTGCTACTATGACAAGCACATGCTATCGTGGTTCACATAACAAAAATGAGAATACATCTGCTCGCAGTACCCTGTGCCCCTACACCTTTGTTTTACAGATTTCTGGATGGTAATCACGGAGCTCTACTGAGGGAAAAGTAACAAATGTTTTCTACTGTGGCGTCTTCAACTAGGTCAAAGCATTAACATAAAACAAAGGCAAAATCTTCCATTACCTTTGGCCCCATGGTAACAGCTACAGCATCTGCTAGCAGATCTACTCCTTGAAGCATAAGAGCTCTAGCATCTGCTCCAAATTTAACATCTTTTGCATACGCTCGTGTTAGATGGGGGGCGAGCGCTCTGGACACTGGCCGTATCTGACGGAGAACTGTAGGTAAACGGAGCATGGCTAGAAAATCAAGAACAAATCCAGAGCAAAACATAAGCGTTATGTATTTGCACAGCTACTTTTAGAACGAAACAGGAGAAAAGGACTCGGGCGGTAAAGCAAGCGGCCGGAAAGTTTTAGTTTTTCACCTGGCTGAAGTGCAAACGCACGAGCAACCGCAAGCAGCGGCACCGGGGGCCCGGCTGCCCGAGGCCGGACCCGGGCTGCAGCGGCTGACCGCGCGCGCACCCGCGGCTCCGCGTGGCC